>PVKN010015285.1:0-18602 GCA_004027915.1 Capromys pilorides | reverse complement strand
CAGGCCTTCTCTATCCTGACCTCAGTCCTTCCTCACTGGGGCCATAAGAGTAGCCGGGGTTGTTTTGTCTCTGATCTTTCCAAAATAGATCACAGACAAACACACAGTAGATGCTGTGGAAGTATTCAGATGGATGGAGAGATGAATGAGAGGCGCTCTTTAATGAACACTGTGCTAGAGCTTCTCTGTGCATTTTATTTGTTTTATTCTGTATGTAGTGACTGTGGCTACTCTCATTCTGCAAATAATGCAAGGGAGGCCCCTGGAATGAACCATCTGCCTAAGGTCACTGCTCTGGCAGACAGCAGAGTCACTACTACTTGGCAAAACAAGCTGTAATTTCCTAGCACTTCAACTTATTCTTCTGGTGCTGCCTCTGGGTCACCTCAGCAAGAAGGGATGGTGTAGTGGCTTGTGTCTAGTTGTGCCTGCCCCCAAAAGCAGTCATGGGGCAGCTTCTGGAGTTTGTGATTGGTTACTGTAGGTGTGGGTGCTGCCATCCAACCTGGGCAGGCACTCTGCATTACAATGTAAGGAGGAGAGAGAGGCTTCCTAGAAGCCATAGCTGCCACCCCTCCCTTTGTTCTTTTTGCTCTTTGTTGCCTCCATGAATGGCTGCTCTCTGCTCTGTGCCACTTTGCCTTGGAGCCAGCTGAGTATGGAGTGAAACCTTCACTAACTGTGAGCTAAACAAACCTTTCTTTCCTTAAATTTGGGTGTTGGGTATTCTGTCCCAATAACAGAAGAAGAATAACTGAGACAGATGGGATCAAAAAGAGATGCTTAACATCTATACTCTCAGAAGTCATTTTAAAAACTCCCAGTGGAAAGTCACATACTTTGAGATGTAACCAGGGCTGGGAATACAGTTCAGGGGTACAGCGCCTGCCTGCAGGTAGCACCCTGTCCTGAGTTTGGCTCTTGGTACCAAAAAGAAAGATGGTGTTTCTATTTTTAAAAAAACACTAATATAAGCAATTAATGTATATGGTGCCACTGTAAACACATAACTTCAAAGGATTAATCAACATATTTTTCACATTGCTCACGAACAACAAGAAGGAAAGATTTTTGTTCAGAGCTTTTTTAAAAATGAAGATCATGCAGCGGGGTAGGAGCAGACAAAGCCTGGTTTTCTGTATGTATTTCTTTATGTCCAGTCTGAGAAATAAAAACATTTTAAGCATGAAAGGTCTGGGGGAGTGTAAGGTAGGAAGTGCTTTTTGAATAAGAAAAGACAACTCCAACAAGTTCAAGGGGCTGAGGAGATAGCTCCATGGCACAAGTGCCTGCCTGGCAAGTGCAAGGTCATGAGTTTGAACCCCATTCCCACAAACAACAACAACAAAAAGCCAAGTTTTATGGTGAGCAAATTTCTATTACCCCCTAAGTACGTGAAAGCATACCTTTTATTTGGAAATCATTGCATCATTGTATCATTGTATCAAGTTCATGTAATACTTTATTCTGTGGCAATGGTTAACAAATTGGTTTGTAACTGATGGTCAAATAGTGAGCCGTGGATACTGCCATAAACACAGTGGAGTTTTACCAACACAATGCCCTACTTAACGGTACCTGCAAGGCTTGTCTGGCTTTCCATACAAACTACTCAGTCTGTCCAAACGTCTCCTAAGGTCTGGAAAGGGGTTGTCTGTTGCTATGACTGGAAGGTCCAGCTCTGGGGACTCAGGGAGGTTGGTGAGTGTGCTTCCGGTCTAGCCTCCCTGAGATGACACAGTGGTCAGCCGACCTGATGAAAGGCATCAGCTATCAACTGCAGATGTGACTTGAATCAAGACTGTCCCACTCTGTCTCTGTTTCTTTCAATCCAGAAGACTTTATTAGCCAAAAATCTTTATATTGGCTTAAATGCACAGAGGACAATTCGGACTCATGTTATCCATATTGAAAACATTTGATGAATTTTTAACCTGTGTCTGAACATGCCTGCTGCCAGGAAGATGAAGAATTCTTTGAAAGGCAGGAGGCCTAGTGTCGAACCAGACTGGAGTTGATAATTAAAGTACGCAGTGTCTGAGTTGTGCAGATAGAGCTGGCCCTCACTGCGTACTTGCTGACCTGACATAAACATGCTAATTGTTTTTCTCTGTTCTAAACATTAACCTTCCTTGTTCCACCCCTCAGATATCCGGCCCCAAACCAAAAGCCATGCGCACACGTTTGACATTCACTGGCTCTCATTTCTCCTACAACTCCCTTGAGCGCTTTCAGAGCCATTACACCACAACCTTTGTGCTTGCAGGCAGTTGAAAAGGAAATGACAACTATTAATGTCTTTCTTTTCCAGCATAAAGAATAGGAGGGAGTGCAGTTTAGTAACAACAGTACTGGACTGATTGTCACAGAACCTGAATCATAGTCCTACTCTCAGCAACGCATGGTATAAGAAATAAATGAAATAATAATCTGGTAACATCATCAACAACTGTTGAAAGTGACATCTAAACCTTTGATAGCAAATATATGGACAATAAGATTAAATTTTATACATCTAAGCTATCAGGAAATAAAACCGGGACAGAAAACTGGTTTGAGAAATGCAAGGCCCACTATTCTCTCCATGTTCAAGCTAAATGTCTCAGCCAAGCACGGCAGAAGATTCACCGAGTCCTGCTGGGCTACTCCCACAGTCTCCAGAGTAGTCTCAAAGAGACCTTGGTTTGGGGACTGCTCGTAGGTCCCCAGTCCCTCAGTGCCCCACGCTCAGCATGCCTGTCTCTCGTCCCATTCTCTGCAGTGAGCAATAGATGAGCTTACCAAGTCACGGTTATCAGAACTGCTCAGGCATCTTCAGCAGTGGTTTCTGTCTGCGACACAGCACTATTTTGGTGATCTCCGGGGAGCCACCCTCCTGCCACTCAGTACAGTCCCCTCCCCTCCTGCTCAAGCTGACCCCTGTCCCGCTTTGCCTACTAGGAAACTACAGCAGTAGCTCTGACCCAGTTCCAGCCACGAAGCTTAAGACGGTCTGGTAGCTTCTATTTTTATACTTCAAGGAAGAAGCGACAAGTAAGAGGCCCAACTGCCCTAAGACCGCCATGCTGTGCAGAGAACTCAAGAGCCCCTGGAGCCATCAGCGTAGCAGACAGCGTCAGGCCAGGGGCAGCCTAGCCGCCAGCTCTGCCAATGCGGCCATTCTGACCCTTAGCGCTGTTCCAGCACCCCTGCCGATATCAAGTAACACAGAAGAACCCGCCTCACTGACCAATGGCATCTACAACATTCAAATATAAATTTGATGGAGGTGAAATAAACCTATGAAACCGGGCTCCTTATTTATCATAAAGAAACACACCTTCTTACATAGCTCAACCCCCCCCCCACTCCCCACCCCTAAAAAGCAGAAATTGTAGGAGTGCAGTGTGAGATTAACCATAACTAGCATGACTACAGAAGGAGCAGTATATGGTGGTAATTAAAAGCCTGGACTCCGGGTCACAAATTTTGAAATTTAATTCCCCACCCCGTAAAGTTACCATGTGACATTGGGCAGTGTTTCAGTTTGCTAACATATAAAGTGAAATTAATAATTATTTTATAAAGTTTTCCTTCATATCATAAGAACTTGACCTCAGCTATAACATGTATAATGACTATTAGTGCTACCTTTGTTGTCATTAGTATAAAAGTGATTTTTTCTCACTTCTTGCTGATAACAGGGATAGGGATACAAGGGCAGGAAGGAGAGGGGAGTTCACACAAGCGGCTCTACACAGAAGGCCGTGGAGCAGCAGGTCGTGGCACACGCACAGGAGTGATGAACACGCAACGCAATGGCAGACGTGAGATCTAAAGTGAAGGCCAACAGGAGAGCACGGGGTTCTGAGCTGCCTCAGCGTCACCACGAGAAACAGGAGAAGCTAATGCAGTGTGGTGGGAAAGAAGGCCCTGACGACAGGAAACTAAGTGACTACCTGGAGTTTGAGATGGGATGGACGATGGAATTTGTCATGGACAAATTCTAAGGTGACAACAGTGAGGTGACGGAAGAGACGGGGTGTCAGGGAATCCAAGAAAACACTCAATAGCTGATGAAAGTAGAAATTGGAGAGCAGATGTGGATAAGGATGAACCCATGGGGAGCAGTTTACGAGATGAGAGGAGAAAGAGCAGGAGGCGAATAAACGTGGCAGAAGAGAGAGTGAGCAGGAGGACTGCAACACACAAGAATTTCACCCTTGACTGTAAGAAGCCGGGTGGGTGGTGCAGATACACCATCCATCAGTCAGGGCCCTGGACACCTGCACGACACTGTTAATTACTCTTACCTAAGTGACATTTGCAGAATATTCCACCCCGGGAAAGTGAGTTGAGTTGAATACACGCTGTTTTCAAGCACACAAAATATTTATCATCAGAGAGCATTTTCTGGACCACAAAAAAATCTAAATAAGTTTAAAATGATTCAGGTCATATAAATATATCTTTCTAATGTGGAGTTGAATTGGAAATTAAGAACACATGGGGAAATAGGTATGTTTGCCCTAATTCAAACATTACACAAAATTTAACATGCATGCAAACATCATGTTGCTCCATTAATATATATTTCCAGGTAAAAGCACGTTTTGAAAAGTGAAGAATAAATGTTATTCTGGGTCTTCTCAGAAATGTTTAAAAACTACACATCATATGTATAAGTAACCCATATAAGAAGTTGAAAGGGAAATTACAAGGCACTTTGAACTTACTGAAACAAAAGGACAACATGACAAAATTTTGGTAGGACTATCTACACAAGAAAAAGAGGGGCAATACACAAACCAATGAGAAAAAAAAAAAAAAAACTTCAAGGAAATAGAAAAGGAAGAATAAATGAAACCCGAGCTACGTAGAAGAAAAGAAGCAATAAGGATCCAGGCAGAAATCAATGCTATCGGAAAAAAGCATAGAACCAGCCAACCAGCAGAGCGGGTTCCCTGGGAAGATCCAGGAACTCCACGGCCATCTAGTTGGATGCATGGGGAGGGGCAGGACGCACAGCGCTAACATCAGGATTGGGAGAGAGAGAAGCGCTGCGGACTGCAGATACTAACAGGATAATGAAGGACTACGATGAACGACTTCAGGCTGTTAAAATTTGGAAGTACAATCAAAATAGATGGAATCCATGGGAAGCACAAGCCACTAAAACTCATTCAAGAGGGAACAGATCATCAAGATAGCTTTATAGTTACTAAATAAAGTGAATGTGTAGTTTAAAGAAATGTTTCTTAAAAAAAAAAATCAGCCCTCAACAGATTCTCTGGTAAATTTTATAAAAATTGCCAAGAAGAAAATAATTCTATAAAATGTCATTCACAAATCTGAAGTGAAAGCAGTAGTTTCCAATTCATTCTCTGGATATGAGATTAATATCCAAATCAGACAAAAACATTTAGAGAAAATAAAGCAACACACACAATAATGCATCATTACCAACTGGGACTTAACCCAGGAAAGCAAATTGGTTTAATGTGTGAAAATCAATCAAATCCACCACTTAGTAAACTAAAAAATATAATCATTTCAATTGATGGAGAAAGAGCATTTATACAATCTAACATCGTCAACTGATAAAACACTCAGCAAAGTAGAACCAGAAAAGTCCTGAAGTTAATAAAAATGATTTATCAAACTACTGGTGACACATCATATTTAACCCTAAAGGACTTGATGCTTTCCCCTAATCTCAGGAATAAGCCAAGAATGTGCCTCATGACACCTGCAGGATAATTCATTAACAAATCAGACTATATCAAAAGTTAAAAAAAACTTTATGTGTAACATTATTATGAGAATAAAAATATAAGCATATATTGAAATGGTACATTTTATAAAAGACATGTACCCAAAATATATATGAAATTCACAAAACACAATTATCAGAAAATATAACTTGTTAAAATCATTATTGAATACTGGAATAAGTACTTCACCACTGAAGGTACATGGATGCACTAAGCACATAAAAGGATGTTTATCATGATTAGCTATTAGGCAAATGCGAATCATAATCACAAGGAGATACAGCTATGTATCTGTTGACAAAGAAAAAAGAAATCTAGACTGAAAATATGTAGTGTTGGCAAACTTATGGAGTGACTAGAATTCTACTTAGTGGCTGGAAAGATAACACGGTACAGTGAATCTGAAAAAGGTTGATGATTTCTCAAAATTTAATTGTATATCTATGATTGTACATCATAACTGTGTATCTATGATCTGATCACTCCCCTCTTGGTATTTACTTAAGACAAATGAAAGTATGTGTTACTTTTACTGAATGCTAATAAAAGCTTTATTTGTAGTAGTCAAAAGCTGCTAACACAGAATTCATCCACAAGCTAAAGAGCTACACCCATACAGGGATCAATAGTCAGCAATAAAAAGAAGTACTACATAGCAACAGGGCTAAACCTTAAGGTAATCCTGCTGCCTGACAGGAATTAAGAGTACATACAACATGACACAGAACACAAACTCCTGAGGGGTGTAAGCTCGGCCATAGTCGGAAAGCACAATAACTATCCCAGGTTAGAGGTGTGGGCAACAAGGAAGGGCCAGAGGGAGGACAAGAATGAGACAGAATAAGATGGGACCGATGGATCTGCTTATTATGTGGCCTGCAGTAAGGGTTTCACTTGGACACAGGTTAGTCAAAATTCATCATACTGTATGCTTTCTGTAGAAGCAAGAAGAAAGCCGATGGGTGAGAAACATGATGGGTACAAATGCAAGCGTACTTTGTGGTTATGCTAAGAGAACTTTAAGATCTAGAGTTCAATATTGTTCTTTCTCTTTCTCCGAGAAAGACGAGGCATGACAGCCATACATAGGACAAATGTTGGAACACTAGAAATGTCATTGGCTCCAGCTGTTGAAATGGTAGCTGGAGACAAATGTCCTATCCAGGAACCTTCTTACATAACAAGACAGCAGACAGGAAAAAGCACTGAGCAATGAAATATGTAAGCTATAGTAATCCGGAGTCTCATGCTTTCTCTCCCTTTACCCCAACTGCATTCCACTCACGTGCCACTCCTGCACCCATCTCCGCCTACTTTGCCCTCAATGCACAATAAATATTTAAGAAGTCTTTTACTTTTGTGGGAAAATATTTCTAACGTGCACAAGAAAACAGAGAATTATTTAATGAATAGCAGTTCCTTGTTACTCAGATTTATCAACTCAACATAACATCACATTTATCTCAATGTTAAAAATGTTTAAATCAAATATAGACTTACTGGTCAACAGACTGTATCATCAGCAAACATTAACATAATCACTTTTTTTTACATTTCTTGTATTTCATGTATAATATCTAGAGCACCTCTGAGAACTTCAGGAACTGTGAGTAAGCAACAAGTCAAATATGGCCGAAAGCACCACTGGCAAGCTAATTAGGTAGTTTCCCCCGAAGTGAATTGTTAATAGACTAAAGCCATGCAAATCAGATCATACCCACAGGTACTAGATTCAAAACAAAATGCTCTGGCAAAGTATGAAATTTTAATAAAAATGATAATTATGACTCACAGCATCAACACTTTTTCTTCAGCACTCTAACAGCCATTGCCATTTTGGCATGGTAAATATGGGGAAAGTTAATGATAAAAACCACTCCCCACCATGTAAACTTCTGAGGCCAAGAGCATTTAATCAGTTTGAAAAGACCACAACTTTATCTTTATGCTGTAATAAATACTCCATTTAAAAAAAAAAAAAAAACCCTGGCTTGGACTGTACCTGCCAAAAGAGACTGTGCGCATTTCCCCTCAGAAGTTCCACTGTATCTCCCGCCTGGATGTGCAAGGGGGGTCCCTCATGAAGAGCCGGGGGTGGCGTTCCAGAATAGTTTCTAATGACCTGCATTTTTGGCAAACCTGAAAATAAACCACACAAGTTTCAGAATTGTCGAAGCAAAGATGTGTGAAGTCTAAGTGTTTTTTTTTTTTTTTTTCTTAAAAAGAGCTATTATTATCAACATCAAATAATTTTAATCTCACCAGCTCCAAGTAGACATCTGAAGTAATCCCAATGGAATGCTTTCTGGCTCTCTTTGTCATTTGAGATGGTAATGGAATAAGACACATATTTATCCCCTGATCCCTATGTACTTTTCCTCTCCTCACTACCAATCTCTCTCTTTTTTTTTTTTTTTTTTTGAGAAAATATTTCTCTTTCAGCTGATGCCTGCTTCATAAAATACATGTCATGTAGAGTTGAATGGAGAAGAATCAATGTTTTCATCAGCGCTACCCTTTCTGTCCATTGCTTGCCTCCTGGGCATGGGCTGGCCTCATCACGAGGGAGGCCCGCCCTTCTGTGCATGGATCACACTGACCAGTGCGAGGCTCCTTTCTTAAGGTTATCTTCGAAATTCAAAGGCAGAAAGGTGATGGATATGCCACTGCAACACTTAAGACACTTACATGGGGAGACTCTGCAGGCTCAAGTTCACGCTTGCAGAACAGACCCACTAAGAAGAACACTTCTGCGCCAATAGCATCAGCAGTACTTGATGTGCAGAGCCGACCTTCTCCTGGTAGCTCTCTGAATTGCAATGAAGTCCTCAGCTCCATATTTCATTTGAATTAGGCACACGGCCCTCACTGCACCAATACTGGTCCGAAATGCACAAACTCACCGTCACTTTTTCACCCAGGAGTGAGATCGTGCCCTCCTAAGCAAGAGATCGCTCATAAACGTAGTACTTGCTGCACATGTACATCACATGCCATGGTGTGGTGCAGTGCAGGAATTTCTATTCTGACGACTATGATGACAGGATCACAGCATGGCACAAAGCAAAAAAAGGAGGATGGGCCACGTGTCTACAGATCTAAATCACCTAGAGAAGACCTTGGTAGCTTCAAACACTGCAGCAAAGAATTAGTAAGATCTTCAGAATTCTTTCAGCACCTCCCAGAGGGCTGCTATAAACAGAACTGGAAGTTGTAGCCAATACATCCTTATCAATCCAATGGATCCGAAGGGAGGGGGCTCAAAACCACTGCTCTGTTCACCCTAATTTAGCAGCAGGGCTGGTGAGGCATGTCGTGATCACTACCCCTCCCTGTTCCTTCAGCTCCTGTGCTACTCACTGGCTGGCTGGGATGACCTCATCACACTTCCCACATGGCGGATTTCCTGGCTGGACATAAGGTGACTCCCTCTTACCAACAGCACATTTGCCTTTCCTCGAAACAACCCTTGACGAGAGAACTCTTCTGGCCCGAGTGCTTCTTAAGACTTTTCCTCAACACACTCAGAACTGAGTGCACACATTCTATTAATCTGCCACTGCTAACCTAAAATCAAATCTGGACATTCCATGCATGTGACAACTGGCTTAAAAACTCATAGATGAAAGACGATAAGGTAGAGCTGCTCGGAGTTCTGGTATGCCTGGTGATTATTCCATGCTTACGGGTCAGAGCTGTGCTTGGCCTCTATTTTACTATTTCTAGGGTGTGGAAGGTACTTCATCCATGCCCTACAAATAGTAACATTTCCCAGACTGCCTGGGAAATTTGTGTTTTCAATCAATTTTCAAGTAGACGACAAAGGAAAGAGAAGAGTCTTTAAACATGAAATAGCTCACGTGGCCACATATACCATGACCAGTAGAGTTTTTTCACTTGAGCCAACATGCTCAAGTTAGTCACACTCAATAAGAAATGAGAGCTGGGGAGATAGCTTGGCGGTCTAAGTGCCCCCCTTGGTAAACACAGGGGTCTGGGTTTGATCGCCAGTATTGCATGCTGTCCAGAACCCCTGGTGTACTGTGCTGGCCACCAAAAGTGGACATGGTGGTGCATGCCTGTAATCTGAGCAATGGGGAGGCTGAAGGAGGAGGATCCCCATGAGTCTGAGCTGCACAGCAAGGCCCTGTATCAAATAAATAAGTCTTTTTAAAAAAATGAATGATTGAAAACTCATGAAATGTTTAGGAAAATTGTAACTCTGAGGACACTTCTTTACCCAAATATGTGTTAGAGATTCTCACATGGAAATGTCCAGGCTGTATTTGAGGCTGTAAAATGTCCCACACACAAGACAGCAGGACTCATGGCTCTTTAGATGGACTGGAATGTTCCCACACACAGCCTAGTAAAAGTATAGACTGTACATATATTCTTACAGTCTGATTAAGAAATAAGACGCATGCTGCAAAGTAGCAGTGACGGACTTAGATGTTGTAGTTCCACTTATTCTTCGTTTTGCATTTCGTGTCTTCTGTAATTATTCTTCATTCTAAGTTTCATTTGGGAAGTAGATCTTGCAGCGCTCTCACTTAGGCATGTTGGTAAGCCCCTTCCTAAAGCAAAAACCGAGTGACCCTTGCTCAGCACTATGGTTCAACCCACGTAACAGATAAGAGGACACTGTAATTAGCCTTGAATGAGCCATAAACAACTCATGAACTGCAGTGTTTACTCAACTTCCACTTGAGTATGATTTGCTGTTTAGGCTACAGGCTACACAGGTCGAAGGATAAAAGGAATAAAGAAGGGCAGAACGAAGATAAATTCTGATGCTTTCTTCTTGGTTCTGATGCTAGCATATAGTCAGGGCGCTACGACACTGGGGGCGGAATGGCTGCTCTGCAGCAGCAGAAGCCGGTTTGTATTTCTTCCTTTACACAAAGGAACAGGAACACAGTCGCATTAATCAAGATTTAAGATGCAATTAAAATAAGAAAAAACGAGAATGGGCTGAACCTCATACCAGCACTTGGCCATGCATGTCACAGCACCACGACCTGTTGCCCCCGCAGGCACGCCGCGTCACAAAGGGGACCAAGAGCAAGTCCGAGTCAGAGCCACTAACTTGGCACCGCTTTCCTCTTTCCCTATAGCACATGCCTGACAGGCGCTAAACTCTGTCTAAAAATGGCCAGGACAGAGCGTTCACGCCATGCCCCATGATCCGTCAGCCACCTTGACACTTCTTCACAGGTTTATCCTGAATCCAACCTACAGCTCTCGGTGTATCTAGCTTCTCTCCACTTACCTGCCTCCTTCCATCTGGAATCATGCTGAAGAAGTCAAACCACCCTGCTAGAGATCACAGTTTCAGAGTTTATTCAGGCTGAAAGTCCCTAGTTCTTTAAAAAATTCATTCCCCACCCCCCTTGGCTATCCACACTTCAAGGGATTCTACAATGCAAAACAGCATAAACTGCACATGTAGAAATGTAGTTCTCTTCATTGACATTAACTAACCAGAAATAAATAGCTGAAGGTTATATTTCAAAAATGACCAAAGCTATATATTTCATCACATTGTGAACTCATAGCTCATCCCAGGAAGCGACTTCATTCTTCTCAGGAAAATACAGACTCTATACTTGTTTATTTCTGTCCCACAACAACATTTCCTGTAGACGTGTTCGGATGACTGCAGCTCACTATCAAATCTTATTTATATTGCAACTACCCTCATGTCCTCAACAGTAAAGGCAAAACAATGTGTGATTTCAACATACATACTTGGCTAATCTTGGAAATTCCTGACACTATACAGTCAATTATCTTTATCTAAGGGAATAATGATTAAAATGGCTCGGAGCAAATCAGATCTCTTTCCAGATGGTTAGATGTTTTGGCTTGTTTTATTCTCTATGACAAATGTGCTGTTGTACAGCTAGCTATACTCTTAAACTTTAGCTGGGGGACAATTTTGTCCTTTAATTTGTATCCAAACTAGTAATTATCCTTGGGTATAAAAACAGAAAAAGTCCCCACATCTCCCTTATGCATGAAAGAGGAACTGGCAAGGTTACAAAGATGGTTCTACTTTAGGAACAGAGAACTCTAGTTAAATAAACTAAGTCTGTGGGATGCTAAAGTTTCAAGGAAACATAGAAATTATAATAGGGTTATAGGAAGGAAGATTTCCTTTCAAATCTGATTTCAACACCACTAAGAGTTCTCTTTTAATGTGATTTTAAATATTATTAACATTTTTATATTACTGGAAGGTTAAATCTCATTAGAAATTTTGCCAGGTATAAACTGTTCCACTAATCCACATCACTTAAACTCTTCAAACTTCAATGCACTGGACAGTAGCTTGTACCAGCATCTGTCACTGGGTTTTCCAGGTGGGACAAGAAGAGTGACAGCACACTCCAGATCACTATCTATGAACGATGCTGATATCACGGGCCCTAGCGCTGTGGGCCGCCCTGGGGTGGCTGGTGAGATAGAAGGGCTGGCGGGACTGTGCTGCCCTTCACCTCTGGGCTGTAATCGAAAATCTAAACACAGCCACATTAAGAAATCATTAGTTTTACAAAACACTGGAGGGTGGTTTATCCCGGGGAAGTGATCCCAAGCATACAGATGCACTCCCTCATTAACTGTGTCTGTGTACCCCGCAGCGCTGGGCTGGGCAAGGTGCCCGCCGTCCAGCAGTCTTTGTTCGGTCCCTGAACAGACAGACAGGGAATGTCCATGCCTCCATTCACATGGGCATGGCATCTTATGCAGGGGAACTCTAAGAAGATGCTCCGAGCCATAAACATTTCAGAAAATTTTGCTTAATTATATGTATTTAATTTCCCATACAAGTTTCCTGGATGAGCCTGCCAGTCGCTAGTCATGTTTCAGAATCTCACTCCTCACTCCTGAGGTACACATTCAAAGTACTGTGACCCACATCCACCATGACCAAAGCTGCCTTTGCAAAAAGTACCATAAAGTGCTATCTGGCATCACACCAACAGAGCTCCTTCAAATTCAAATCCAGGCCCTTCCTTCGACAAGCCCCCAATCTAAGCTTCAAGTCCTCACAGCAGGCTAAGTGGCTGGGAGGGCTGGGCCTCCCCTGGCCCTCACCCCCTGAAGGATGCTTTCCAAGAAAGTTCTGTTCTTCCCCACACTTGCAGGGCTTCCTAGAGGAGCAGAGTCTCTGAATGGAAGCCATCTGCTCCAGCATAAGCAGGCAATTTGGTGAAAAACAGACTAAGGAACTGATTGTTCAAAAAGGAACACTTCCTATCAATGATTTTTAAAAATTTTCCCCCAGAGAATTCCACTTTTATAAACAATGATGAGTCAAAAAAAAAGGAAATAGGCTTTGCTCATGTAACAAGGACCAGGTGTAGCCGCTGCCTCCAGCTTTAGGCAGTGACTGGCCTCTCTTGAGCACTGTTTTTCAGAATCTCAGTGCATCCAGGGGAAAGTTATAATAATGCCTTTGGAAGTCTCTCTTTGATCTGTTAAAAAGTTTTACAGGCTACCAATGATAAAGGAGCTATAAAGTTTCATATGCATACAAACCTAATACTTTATTCTGTCATGTATGTACATTTTAGTGGAACATAATATTTCTATAAAATCTTTACCTAAGATCAAAACTGTAGGGGTGTGCCCTGCCAGCCCTGCCCCCAGGGTATGCTGAGATGGCAATTGAGACTGGGCCTGGTGGTGCACACCTGGAATCCCAGCTTTGGGATTTGTAAACAGTGGATCACTACAAGTCTGATCTAGTAGTGAGACCCTGAACACCTATAGACTCTTCCCTAAAATACAAAGACAAAACAAAACATAAAAAAAAAAAAAAAAAAGACGAGCAGCCACACATCCTCAGATAAGATCATCGCTGTGTCACTGAGCCACCTCACCAACTGCACTGGCTTGTAGCGGATCCCTGAAGTGCACTTCTGGGGGTGGGACGTCAGGTGCTGAACCTGGCCCAGCTCCTTCCTCTCCAGGTTCCTCCCTCCCACACTGCTTCCCTGTGGCCAGGAAGCAAGCAGCCCGCTCCACCCCACCCTTCCTCAGTGACTGCTCTGCAGCCCGCTGATCACAGACACAAGCCTCCATCAAGTCAAACTTTTCCTCCTCAGACTGAGTTTGTCAGGCATTGGGGCGAGTGAGGGAAACAGTTGTTGATACAATGACCTAGTGTAACCACCTAGTGTTCCACATTATAAAATTAAGAGCAAATGGTAAATAAATAAAAAATCTGAAGTCAAACAGCTAGTGAGAAACAGAAATTGAAGCGCAACACAGGGCCTGACTCCAGGCCCAGTCCCCTCGCTGCAGGTGAGTTCTTCTCTGCAACCTTTAGGGAAGGAGGCCTCTCAGCACAGCAAAGCTTCCTGACTCAAACTCCTGCACACTTCAGTGTAGTCTGAATTCCTGCTGGGGACAGATATCACCTTGAGAAGAGGGAAAGAAGGGACAGGACTCTTCCCAGTGGTGAACACTGAAAACAGCTTGAGATCAGCCCAATTCTAGGAGGAACATCACAGCTCCTAGGCATAAACCGAAGAAAGAGCCTCAACAACCTTCAACTTAAAAAACCACCCACCTGCTGATCCATGGGACTCTCAGCAGCTGAGACATCCGCATGTAGCCCTGTGGATCTGGGCATAAGTGGCCACATGGAGCTCGAGCCACATGAAGTTTAATAATTCAGATAGCATCACTCTGCCTTTCTGACCCCACCCAATCTGTCAGGGAGGAGGATTAAGCCAAAGACTGTAATGGATGGGTAGGCTGACCATGAGACAGAAGCGGTGGAGGCAACGGCCACAGGCAGACACTGAGCTCCTCCTGGAGGACGAGGCAGACCACTGAGGTGTACTTTCACAGAACAGGAGAGTAAGAAGCGAATGCTTATGTCAGCAGGAGCCACACCACAGCTACTGCTGAAGAATAGAAGAGGACTTCTATTTTACTTTATTTCCAAGATGGTTGGTCCAGGACATTTTCTTTAAAACCTGTTTCATGGCAAGCACCAAACCCTAGGCTGATTACTGAGGTCCATCGACTGGTACATTACCACCTTAGCACAGACACTCCCACCTCACAGGCAAGTAGGCTTGGTTACTATCCTACAATCAAAATGAAACTTTAATATCTCAGTCCTAAGGCATTTGAGGGGGTAAGGACAGAGGAAAAGTAAACAAGGGCACTTTGCAATAATCTAGCTTTCCTTCTTTATTCAATGGGATCATGTGTTTGTTCAATAAATGTTTACCTATCATTTACATGCAGGTACTGGGAATACAGCTATAAATAGGGGTAAACGTATCTGTCCTCACAAACCTCATACTTTAGAAGAGTAGACCATTCCAAAGAGAGCAGATGGATGTCCTAAGATTAGGCCTAAGTATTATAAAGAAGAATTTTGAAAAAGATACTGGATTATAGAGTCACCAGGAAGTGTGGGGAGACCAAACGGGTAAGAAGAATTTCTCCACAGCAGCCTTGGCGAAACTATTAAGTGTTTACAAGGACACGAGCCACCACTGAGGTTGGCCACCCTGCTTTTTAGGAAGGTGAGCAGGCCAGGCTTCAGACCTGAGGAAAAGGTCATGCTGGAAGAAGCCCACGGGCAATCACAGGCATGGAGCCGAGGAGCCTGGATTAAGGTGGAAGCGCTCTCGAAATACCAACATGGACGTATTGGATGCGAGCCAAGGGTGAAACTTAAAATGTGTAACACGTATCCTGGAGGATCTTCTCCATTCCTGCGTTGATGCTGCTGCATTGTTTGAAATGCACTCAGCAGGTGAACCACTCACTGGCGGGCTGCCCCTGCTTCATGGTGTATGCCAGGAACGGTCCACACAGCCCTCTTGCCCCATACTCAAGGGACAAAACAATCACCTCTGGCCTTATCTCTCGCTTCCTGGAGCTCACACCTCACCCTGGCTGCAGTCTGAATGTTTAGCCCCCTTCACCCAGATGATGAGACCTAGTCCCCAATGTGACGGCTGCAGGAGGTGGCCTTGGGGAAGCAACTGGGCTCAAGGGTGCTGCTGGGGTGAAGGCACTCACACCCTTAAAGCAGACTCTGGGGAACCCCCTGGCCCCTGCCACCAGGTGAGGACAAGAGGACAACAGGCCTGAGCCAGGAAGTGGGGGCTCACAAGACACAGACTCAGCAGCCACCTTGACTTTGGATTTCTCAGGCTCTGGAACTACCAAAAATACATTTCTATGATTTGTAAGCTACCTAGTTTATGGTGCCCTGTTGTACCTGCCCTCACGGAGTCACACGCCCATCATATTCCCTTGGATGTCTTAGACACACACTTGTATAAACACGCCAGCTTAGTGCTTTAAAGCTATCTATTACACCAAAATTGTTTTCTAGCCATAATAAAATACATGTACCAGACTACAAGTACCTTTCCACACAAAATCTTAGTGCAGAGTTTATCAATTTCAGATGGTGTGGCACTTTTTGACAAAAACTGTATTCCCTAAGTCAATAAATTTTGGGGAAAAAGAAGAGCCACTGTTCTCTCCTTGAAGGCCACTCTTCCAGACCCAAGCACCCACGTACCCAGTTACATGCCCAAAATTTCTCTTTAAACAAACCATGTCTTCTTCCTGTCATTTCTCCATTTTAGCTCAAGTGATGTCTCTCGAACTGGTCTTCCCTCATCAGATCTTGTAACAACACTTGAACATTCTGCACACAGAAACCTGGTTTTTACAAAATAAGTCACACAATAGCAATCTCCTATTTTAAGATGCTCCTCAACACTCTTGAAATTAAATCTGAGCTCCTGGCCACTGGCTACCAGACTACATGTGCTGGCCCGACCACTCCCTGGGCTGGTCAGGTTTCACACTTGCTCACTATTTCTCTTTGCAATGACCCTCCTCACAGCACTTGTGCACCCTGGGCAAGTACATCTGGCCAAGTCAGTCTACGGTGTAAGTCTGTAATTCACGTAGTCATCGATTCACTTGTTTATCACCTCATTTTTTTTTATATATCCATGCTCCCAAATTTATATGACAAATGTTACTTCAGGAATCAAATTTAATTTTAAAAGTTCAATTCTGACTCGTACTATGTAAGTGAGACACTTCATATAATGAGCTTTCATTTGAGTTTAGATAGTTTGTAATTATTTGTGCTTTTACTCCTATCAAAACGCTTCATATAACTGAAATTTTGCCTGAAATGAAATTAGTTTTAATATGCAAAAATGCTAATATATCTCTTAAAAGTCCTTAATTAATGACTCTTTTCGTGACTTCTACTTATCCTGACCACGCCGTAAGGCAGCTTACATCACGTACACTGAAGCAAAGAGAAGAACAACTCTCCCTACAAGCTCAGTTGCCTGCTTGTTCTCCCCCCTCTTCTCATTCCTTTCAATCTTCTCCCTCGGGTCCACCTGCCTGAACACAGGAGGGCATATTCAGACGCATTCCCAGCAGATGCAGATTAAGTCTGACGGCTTCTTGATTTGTAGGTGAAAATGAGGAGCATGTACAGTTGGTATTCTTGGCTGACAAGGTTTCAGAGAATGCAAATAACCCTGGACCATCACAGTGACATGCTTAAGAGGTTAAAGGACCTGCAGGTCAGGGGTCCGCTATCAAATGTCTGCATGCCGGTGCACATAAACAGGCAATCTCTCTAGCCTTCTCAGGACCAGTCTGCTAAACAGGCAGATGCAGGATGCAGGAGAAGCAGAACAGCAGGGCCTCTGCAGAAATGGTGAGTCAGGGTACTAACAGGCACAGCACTGGTGACAGGAACCAAGAAGCGCTTTCCACCAGGTCAGACTCAAACATCTTTTCTCCATCTTCTTGGAATCCTGAAGACCCAAGACCATCACAACATACAGCTGGTGACTCCTTAACCTTGTTCTCAAGTGAAAGAAGAATGTGTCAATCACACCAATTTATCTACAGTGCAATTCATGCATAAGCAAAGTATAAAATTTATCAGTTTAAAATAAAGTCAATGTGTAGCAATTACTAAAAACCAGCTATGTTTTATAGGAGGAGACTGGCTTTAATGTGTTTTAATGTAGCAAAGGTTTTTCCTAAATTCCCTTTTACTGAGGCCAAAATCAACAACCAATATATCTGCGTAAGCATCTACTGCCTAAAATGGAATAAAAATTGGCCCCTTCTTAGGAATATTCCTGTTTTAACATTGCTTGTAATGAGAGTGAAAGGTAACAGAAATCATGCTGATTTTTGTATTCTTTGGAAAAATATGTTCTGACAATGGAAATGCTGTATTATTAGTAAGGAATATTGTCTGTATTAAAAGGATTCTTAGAATAAGTAAAATAACTTCATAACATGTAAAACACCTTAATCCAGTTATATACAGTTAGCTAGAAACAAAAGTTATGTTCTCTCCAATAGTACTATCATTCAGGTGTAGACTCCTGGATAGAAAAATAAAAAAATAAGGAAAAGTCATTTATGATTTTTTTTCTGATTTTAATAGCTGGTGAATAGTCATTATCCTATCAAAATGAAAGGGGTAAAGAATCATGCTCAAAATATTCAGAATGTTAGTGCTATAAGTTACAACAGATTCTCACAACTATGTTGACAAGTTCACAAAAAGACATTTTCTTTATATCCTTGGAATTAGTATGTAGAACACATATATTCTGCCTCTTTCCTACAAATTGATTGGAATTACTCAAATTTTGAGATACCATATTTGCTTATAAGCTTTTGTCATTTATAATTTTTCAACTTAACATATTTGAAATGTGAATAAAATATTGATTTAAAGAGTGGTTTTGGCATTTGTCTTTCAACCCCTCATTCTTTCCTCTCTCTTCCACTGAAAAACTTTTA
>PVKN010015284.1:0-18577 GCA_004027915.1 Capromys pilorides | reverse complement strand
ATCGTTGCTGCCAACTGCTGTGCTGACTCTGGCCTCAGTCAGCTGAAGGCTGGCAGGTGGGAGAGAGCCTGGCTACGTGCTGTGTGTCAGGACAGGGTTGGGAAGGAATCCGGGCTCTGGGTTCAAACTTCAGGCTCCCGCTTTTCAGCCACCGTGGATTCACTTTTCTGCTATGGGCTAGGGATGGAGTCTCCCAGTTTGTCCCATGGCTGTGCCTGGATCTCAGCCAGCTCAAAAAGGCATCTTTCGCACCCATCTGACCTGTGCCAAGAGACTGCAGTGGGATTGGTCTGACATGCTGCCAGAACCCCGGAGAGCACGCAGCCAGGCTGTGCCATCCCTGCAAACTCAGCAGTGATGCAGTTGGGGAGTGGTGGTTCTCCAGCTGGGAACTGGGGGCACCAAGCAATATCAGCAATCCTGGGAACACACTGGAAATAAAGCTTGTCAGGCTCCACCCACCTCTGCCTGAGGAATCAGACCCCACTGATCATGCTCAGTACCCTTCCAGGTGGTGTCAATGACCAAAACCCCAGAACCACTATTCTAGGACAGCGGCTCTCAGCTCCTCTTCCTTACAGCTCCTGGGGAGACTTACATGGAAAACAAGACCAGGGCCTGGCCCTGCTGGGTAACCCAGATTGGGTGGCCTCCAGGGAGTCCCAGGCTACATCTTTCAGAGCTCTGCAGGGGATTCTAGTACTGAAAACCGCAGTTTAAAAAGAAAAGTATCTTAAGTGGATGCCCAGAGAAGCAGTATGTGCAAGCACATACACACACACACACACACACACACACACACACACACACAGACACACCCCGGAGCCCTGGCAAGCTGAGGAGTGCTGCAGGATGTAGGATGTTTATGACGTGATGGAATTCATCTCTTTCGTTAGTGACCTTTGGTTAGATTGAATCATTTCCTTTGGAAACTTAAAGAAAATGCTTCGATTGTTTTTTAGCAAGGATTCTTCATCTTTGAAAATATTTTGCAAAGCATCATTGCTCTGATTGGAAGTCTCAGACTTCCTCTGGACGCTGTCACTGCTGACCTCAACAGACAACAATATAATGCTGGGAAACTCAACTTACTTTTTATTTATTTTGGTGCTGGGAATCAAACTCAGGACCTCGTCTTGCAAGCAGGTGCTGCTGAGCTACATCCCCAGCCCTGAAACTCTAAATTTAACCCTGAGCTTGAGGGGTCTCTTTGTTGTCATCCACTGCAGCCTCTTCCTCCTCTGCTCCTCGCTGTGGAATGGAAATCCAGAGAACATCTAATGGCCTCTTAACATTGACAGCTGAGCTGGGAAGGGTAGTACATTGTGGCTGCCTCCTTTGGCTCCATTTTTCACCCAATCACCCTGTGTAAACAATACACATTTCCCTGGGAGTCCCTAAGTGTCACAGATTGCAGCCCTAAGATATCCAGCCTCTTGGGTCACCATGGCAAAGTTTGAGTCCTGATTCTGCAAGGGAACAGTTGTGAGAGTTTTAGCAAGTTACTTAGCCTCTCTGTGCTTCAGTTTCCTCATCTATACAATGGGGATTCTCCCAAGGATTGAGGTGATTCATGTAAGGCATTTGGAATACATTTGGAACTCTTAGTGTGTGGAGGTCATTTCTACATCCAGGGGGCAGCTGTCCTACCATTGCAGCACTAGCCTTTGTGTTCCTTAGTTTAGCCCTTCATCCCCTCTTGAGGATCCACTTCCCATGAAGAGGCTTGGGACTCTGTTCCCTGTGCCAGAAGGCACGGGGCTTCAGAGGCAAGCACTGGGAAATGTTGCTCAGCCATGGTGCTGAGGGAGGACACAGGTGTGAGCCCCAGGTGCGGGAAAGGAGGGCTCTCCATCCAGAGGTGCCTGAGCCCTCCTGCTGGGAGCATCAACACTCAGCCAGCTGGACACCAGGCCCACTGGGGTAGGGTGGGGCAGGGTTGGGTGTGGGGAGGTGGCATCAGCTTGCTCCGCTGAGAGCAGAGGCACTATGTGTGGCTGGCAGGGGACCCGGAACCGGCACCTGCTCCAGGCACTCGGTCACCCTCTTTTCCAGACATGGTTCTCAGCACCTCATCCTCCCCTCAACCTTCTGTCTCTACCTACAGTGCCCTCTCTCCCCAGGCCTCATCCTCAACAGAAATCAGAAATCCATGCCTCCTTTCCCTGTCTGTCTCCCTGCAGCCTTTCTGGAAGCTAGATTCTCAGGCTGGATCACCACAAAGACTGGAAATCAGTCCCTGAGGTGCCACCTTCAGGAAACCGAGCTGACATCAACAGAGCATGACTTTCCGAATCAAAGTGCTACCCTGAAAGGAACCACTTGTGGCTATGGGAGTCTTCAGCCCCCTAACAGGCTGGTGGGTCAGCGCTCGCCCTAGTCAGCACTATGTGGTGGAGCAGGGGAAGCTCTGACCCATGGACACCGTCTCCCTGCCAGATCTCTGTGCACAGTGTGGTCTCAGCCCCAAGGCAGTCTGGGGTCATGGCCACCTGTGCCCATTTTACTAATATCCTGGTACACACAGCTAGGAGTCCATGACTGCTCCTACAAAAATGCTGATACTTTGCCTCCACCCTCCCTCCCGTGTTCCTTATGAGGGGCCCAAATTACACAGACAGGACCCCACCTCATCATCTTCCAGCAGCTCGAGACCCCTCAGGACTCTGTCCCTTCACACTGACTTCCCTTCTCCATCTGCCTCTTGCAGAAAGAGAAACCAGAAAACAGAAACGCCAAGTGTGCATCGCTAGCAGTGGCTGGTCAGGAGTTGTACAGAAGAGGCTGGGCCCTGGCTGTTGCCTGAGGGCCCTGGCTACAGCCCAGGCAGGGAGGAGGCACTGCCCAGGAATGGAGTCGAAGAGGCCGAGCCCTAGGCGGGGAAGTAGAAAAGTGGGTCAGCTGGGGTGTTGTCCTCCCCTATAGTTACTACACAATGGCAACAGGCAGTGGGGGGATCAACACTGTCCTCCACTCCCCCCATCATATGTTTTTACTTTTCAGAGATGTTTTCCAGGCCTGGTGGCATTTATTGTGCAAAAGTGTCCTGTGCAGGAGACACAGCCCACCCTACCGACTGAGCTGTCCTCCATGGCCTGATGTGCCTCAGGCCTGCGTGTGGCCACACACACTGCCTGGTTTACTAGCTCATAGCCTCTCCCAGGACCTTGGGCAGTGCCACCAGCAAGGGTAAGCATGTCTGTTTCCTGAAACTTGCGTGTGAGTGACGGTTCTCATTATTTGAGATGTTTACTCATCTGTTAAACATTGAACCTCTTGCAGTTTTTGCATTTCCTTGAGAAGTAGGAAGGTTGGGGGGAGTGACTGCATCCATTCTTTTGTTTGATAATTATAGCTCCTTGGCTTGAGTTGTGTCGGGTTCATTAAGGTCCCTGGACCTGTGACTGTATATTCTCTGCCCAGGTGAGCCCAGGTTTGCCCAGGACAGGAAGCTTTTTGGGCCTCCTGGCTTTCAGTTAAATCTAGGATGAGCTGGTCACCCTATCCTTATGTTTTTAGAGACAAGAGTCTCACTAAGTTACCCGGGCTGGGGAACGTCCTGCCTCAGCCTCCTGAGTGCTGGGATTACAGTGTGGGCCACTACACCTGAGTCAATCTTAACCACTTTCCAGTGTACACTGCCATGGCTTTAAGGGCATTCATAATATTGTGTGATCATCACCACTATGGATTTTCTGAGGTCTTTTCACACTGTAGGAATGGGCTTGTGATTATACACATCAGTGATATAGTCAGTGACTGTGGCCTTGTACATGGGGCCTTTCCTGTTCCCTTCACCTGTGTGACTGAGGCAGCAGCAAGGACACAGACTCACCAGGTGAGGCTGGGACAGTGTGGTCAGCACCTCCTGTGGAGGGCTTGTGGGAGACACAAGCCCTCGCTGCCCATTGGCCAAGGCAATGGCCCTTGTGCTCTGTCTAGGAGACCCTGTGCACCATGCCTTCAGCCAGGCAGAGGCCTGGGGATTCTTAGAACATGGTGTGTGGGTGGGGGTGCTGTGGCCTTGGGGCCATCATACTCCCCCCAACTCCTGGAATTCCCCCTTTCTCATCTCTCCCTTCTGGTCTCTATTTGTGGCCCATAGGCTAGTGAAGTAGAGCCCATCTCTCTCTGGGAATGTGGGTGTGAATCACCTGTACCACCTCAGAGAGAGAAGAGAACTTAGGGCTCCCATCTTTTGCAATCTGAGGAAGAAGGATGAGTTTTCTGAAGATGATGTAATTATGATGAGCTGCGTCTGTTTTTTAATTGTTAAGGATTGAACCCAGAGTCAGCCTGTCTGTCTATATCTATCTTTCTTTCTTTCTTTCTTTCTTTCTTTCTTTCTTTCTTTCTTTCTCTTTCTTTTCTATTTTTTCCCCTAGGCTGTCTGAGAATGCATGACCCTCCTGGCTCAGCCTCCTAGACAGCTGAGACTACAGGGTGCAGTATCATGCCTGGTAGGTGAGTTGTAGCTCATGCAGCCCTTCCTAAGGACCAGAAGGCCTGCCAAGGCCTCAGCGCTGCCTTGGCCCCACACCTGCTGACTAACTGAGGTGGATTGTCCTGTCCTAGCAGGTTCTACATTTCTGTGAATGCAAAAATGATCACATTCCTTTTTGCCAACTGTGGCAAAGCAGAAGTGAGTTTAGGGATAGTGAGAAGCAGGCTGGGTGGCCAGGAAACAGAACCAGGGCAGACATTTGGCTGAGTATGGGAGAGGCTGCAGGCTTTGTGAAGAGAAAGAGGAAAAACTTCAGGGTCCTGCTGAAGGGGCGCTGTGGCCAGTGGCCATGGAGGAGCAACAGGGCGAGGCTGTGGCTGTGGACACTGGAATTGGGTGGGAAGCACTTGCTGGCAGGTTCACCTGGTTGGGGAGAGTGCGGGCGGGAGGCCGGGCTGCTCCACTGAGGACTTCTGGGCAGATGAGGGTGACCTCAGAGGTCAGCATCATCTGGATGGGCTCGGTGCCAGGGCAGGCTACAGCAGTCTCCAGAGGGACATCTTGTTTACCCACTAGAGCGCTTGCACCAGCACCCGGCCAGGTGCTTTGTCTGGAATAACCTATGATCAGCACCGTCTTCCCAGCAGACCCAGCCCTGCAAACCCCCTGTGTAGTTATGAGTCATTTCATCTGACTCTATGGTGACATCAACTGGTGCATCTCCTGCAGGAGCCTTAATATTTACATCTTATTTTTTCTCCTCCTCTGCGGGTTGTGGTTTTCCAAGAGAGAAGTAAATTCTACTGCAGGAGAACATGGAAAACCCAATTGTTCAACAGATGATAAACCCCACTTCCTCTCTCTCTTTTTTTAAAATGAGTCATTAAATCACATGTCAAGAGTGACCATCACGCTTGAAATGCCAGACTTGCTATGTTTATGCCTCATGCATATTTGTGGCTCCTGTGCCTAATGGCCTGCTTTGCCTGTGGTGACATTAATCCTCTAGGCAGCAGGTTCACCTCCCCAGAGAGTAAGTGTCTGTTTCCGAGTGTGCGGGACCACTCCTCCCTGAAGTCTGCCCTCACACCTCCCACCTCCCATCCATGCCTCTACCTCCGGGAAGCACTGTGAAGGTTTCTGATCCCCCTCCCTGACTGCTGTCTTGCTCGGTCTCTGCTCAGCATCCCTCAGCCCTGCTCTCCTCATCTCCTTTCTACTCTTTGCCTGCAGTCCCTGAAGATGCCTGTTTAGGAGCTGGAAGCACACATCCCTGGACGTGGTGCTGCCTGTTGCTCAGAATACTAAAAGAGAGAAAGTAGGGTTTATCATCTGCTGAACAATTGGATTTTCCATGTTCTCCTGCAGCAGAATTTACTTTTCTCCTGGAAAATCACAACCCACAGAGGAGGAGAAGAAAGAAGATGCCCTACTCTCTGATGATGCTGTAGTCCTTCCCCTGGAGGGCATCTCTGGCCGTGAGCTTTCTGGGCAGAGCTCCCTTTCCGACTTCCAGTATACTGGCATATGGCCTGGTGCTAGGGAAGTGTTCGGGAAACATTGTGGACAAAGTTAGTCGGAAACTAAGCTGTGCTTGCTTACAGTGACACTGAAAGGATCATAGGGCCCTCTGTGTGCCAGGACTGCTCTGTTCCTTACGCTGTAAAGACAGTGTTCCTGAAAGTCTCAGAAAGGACATCCACTCTGAAACAAAGCTACTGTCTGCACACTGTCTCCATCTTTCATGGATTCCAAAAGTTTGTAAAGATTGTTGTTATTGTTGCTTGGAGGTTTATAGACATGCAAAGGTATAGAACGTAAGAGCTGGGAAGGACTCGACATTATCTTACATTAGGCTGGGGATGCCAAGGTCCAGAGAGACAGAACAACTCACACAGGGTGTCAGTTGTCTCACCTGTCCTCAGCATAAAGACACAGTGATGTCTGACCTGGTCAGAGCACAGAGGGACCAGGGGATGTCACAGCCTTTGTCGCTGGCCTGTGGATACAACCTTGTTTCTCCTCCCCTTGGAACAGGTAAGCAGAAGTCAGAGCCAAGGTCAAGACTGATTAAACCTGATACTCTCCTTGTCATGGTGCTGAATGTCAGGGAACAGTCCTCAGGGGATGATGGAATGGCGAGTGCTTCAGAAATCCCTGTAGGAAATAGACACTGCACTCGGCAAGCCTGGGGAGGGTCACAGGTGAGAAGGCCTCAGGGAGCAGGGGGAAGACACGAAAGCAACCACCGCATTCGCACCGTACCTGGCACTAATAAAGACTGCCAAAGACATGCCTGCTCAGTTGAAAGTAAGCCAAGTCTCTGTGCTTCACCATCTGACTTGTCAACATTGAAGTGATACAGAGAAGACAGCAAGGTTCCCACCGTGGTGTCCACACAGGAAAAGGGTCAAATATCCTGAAAAGAAGACTACCTGCCACCCGCCTCCCTAAGGAGATCAGATGTGGTGGGTGCATAAAGGACACTGGAAACGTTTATTATGCTTTATTTCTTGATAGAAAGAAAAACCAAGTGGGAACTAAAGCAAATATGATAATTCATATTTATTTATTCTGAGTGATGGGACATACGTATTTTTTCTATTCACTTGTGTCACTTTTTTCCAGGTTTGAGATTTTCAAATAATACCATAGCAATAAGTTCTAGAGCAACTATTTTAGATTCAACTTGGGACGGGGGTTTGGATGATTTGGTATACTTCAGAATTTGGAGCTTCTGTTATCTTGCAGCTATGGTGTGTCACACTCAAAGGTACAGAAATATAAGAGATAAAATGTACAGAAGGAAAAGCCTGGATGAGACCAAGCAGGACCTCCAGTCACTTCCTCATGGTGAGGTTGAACAGAAAGAATGGAACTCTCCCGAATGCTGAATACCATGTGACAGTACACATGCAGACGGTCACCAGTCTTGCGTCCTACTCCTTTCTCTGTTTCTGTAACAGAACATCTATCTAAGGTCAGTAACGCATAAAGGAAAGAGGCTCAATTAACTCATAGTTTTGGAGACAGAGTTCAAGATCAGGCTGTTCCATCTATTAGTTCTCTGGTCAGGGCTGGAGCTGTTACAGCATGGTGGCAGCAATATGGGGAGGTGTGTGTGGGAGACACAGCGGGAGAGGAAAAGAAGGACTTGAGAGAGCCTAGATCTTTGTATCACAACCTACTCCCGGAAGAGCTATGAGGATCCTGTAAGAACTCGACTGTCTCTGACCTGATCACCTTCCAAGAAGTTGCCTAAAGAATGCACTTCCCTCCTCGCCTCCACAGGGGGAACAAGGAAACAGCACACAGAATGTTGCGGATAAAACCTTTATGTTGTAGCACTCAGTGCTCAGCTTAGCTACTGCTCTGTTCTCTCCAGAGATAAGACATAGTGTGGCCCGAGATCACATTCATAAATTGCATTGTTAACATTAAGCTCTCTGGTACAGTGCAAGGCCTCAGACACACAAAGATAAGAATTACATTCTAGGTGTTCCTTTCAGGGTTAGATCTGAGAGGGAAGGAAAGGTTTCTAACTCCCAATAAATTAAGAGAAGCCAACAGTATGCATACCAGGCTCTAAAGCTGGGAAAGGGCTACATCTGAAAGGGCCAGGAAGATGCCAGGCTTAAATGGAGATTTAATAGGCCAAGCTAGGAACAAGGACTGAAATGATTACAGCGAAGTATCATGGGAAACAGCTGGGAGAGGAGATGACATTTGTTAAAAGCACTGTAGTAACTTCTGAATTTTAATTTATCCCAATAGAAATAAGGGCAAAAGGAATCAACAGGACACTTAATCTTAAAAATAAACACAAATGTTCAAAATCAGAGGAAAAAGGTTTTTAAAAGGTTGAATAAAACAAGAACAATTTTTCTTTGGCTATCCTGAACATTGAACCTAGGACCTTTGCACTGAGCTACGTCCCCAGCTGTTTTTAAAATTTTCGTTTTGAGTCAGGATTTCACCAGGTCACTAAATTGCCCAAATTGGAATTTGCCCAAATCACTATTCTAATTCTGATCCTTCAGCTTCAACCTCCCAGAGACATGTTCCAACCTATGAGTACAACATACGAATTATATGTGCACTTATTTAATTTTTTTATGTATTTGGTACAGGGTCTACAGAGTCTTACTATGTGGACTTATTTAAATAAGCAGTAACTCAAACAATTCAAGTGTTTCCAGATGAATAGATTGCTTATATACATTATAAGGGATTAAAAAACCATATGGATATAATCCTATTTTGACAGAAGTAAAAGTATTTGAATATATGTATATATATATACTGTATGGTCTGAATGACATACTATGTGAAAGTGTCAGTGACTACTAACCCCAGAGGGTGAGATAGCAAGTTTTCTCTGTGTTCCTCCCCTGTCCATATTTCCAGGTTAGGATGAACATACCATGTTTGGTAATAACTCATTCTCCCTCAATACCTCCAAGATCTGCAAATATTTACCTATGAAACATTTCTAGATGGGTCTGCATGCTCCCCTTGTTTGGAGAAGTAGGACTTCCCAGCCTCTCTCCACGTGACTGGAACCATAGCCCCTGGGAGGGTGCAAGCATCTGTAGTTTCTGGAGCTCCCAGGTGCTTCTCTGGCAGCCTGGCTGGGCTCATGGACACACACCTACTACCTGAGGTCTGGGCTACTGCATCATGGGGTATGTGACTTGTCAGACTTGCCTGGCTCCCCTCTGGCCTCCAGAATAAGAATCTGCCTTCTGACCTGATCTCTGCTGTTCCTAGGGTGGCTGAAGATGAGAAGAGCTGCTATGAAATAGCACCTGCTCTTGCTCTTTGCAGCAGGAAGGCAAGGCTGGTGCGTTTTCACTGCACAGTTCACTAGAAAGGGTGGTAACTGTGGCTCCATGCTGGTAGCCTCTATGCTTTCATTAAGCTAATATTACGTCGTCTTCAAGGTGCTTTCTTGGTTTTGTTATGATTGCGTTTTTCCATGACTACAATGTATTTCCTTCTTAGTGCATAGACTTGGGTTCAAAAGGTGTTAGAGAAACTACCATGCTCTTTTCAACTATCCTTTTTTTTTTTTTTTTTTTTTCTTCCTGATCTTTTATTGTCTCATTAAAATATCACAGATTGGCTTTACAATCCAGAAGCTTGTTTCTGTGGCTCTTGGATCTTACTCATCTGGCTGCTGAACTGTTTCCTTTTCAGAAACATAGATACCACCCCAAAATTTTCTGTTATCCTTGTTTTTGACTGCTGTGGCTTGCTGAATCAAAGCAGCTGAATTTGAAACAAGCTCATTGTCACTCCCTTCAAGGATCAGCTCATCTTTCTGGGCTTGAGATACTGAGCAAGCAACACCTGCCCTCATACGAACTAGGTGAATGTATTTTTCACCCAAGAAATTCTGGATTTGGACAAGAGACCCATTCTCCTGAATAATGACATTGGTCGGGAAGTGAGCACAGATAGACCTCATCTTGTAACGGAAGCCCAGTGTGACCCCCTTGATCATGTTCTGTACACAGCGACAGATCGTGTGGACAGTTGCCAGCTCCTTTCTGTTGCCCCACCATTTGTCAACCCAGAGCCTCTTCTTTTCCTTCCCAAGGAGAGTGAGTTCCACATTGATGTGGTTGAGGTCCCTCTGCAGGGTTCCTCTGGTGTCCTTCACAATAACTGTGCATCCTTTCAGAGTGATGTTGACATTTTCTGGGATGTCGACAGTCTGATCACTGAAGCATGGTCTTCATTCTTGCGGGAGATGTGGCAAAGTTCCAACCAACCTTTTCAACCTTTGGTACTATCCTTTTCTCTTCCCCTTGTACAAGTTCAGCAGGTTTTTCTGGAGGCCTTGCATTGGGGATGACAGCAGGAGTCAGGCTGGTGACCTGACCAGAGGTGACCATTATACCCTCTACTCTCATGGAGTTAAGGCTGTTGCAGGCTCCTGAGGCAAAGATCTTGAAGGTGGTGGCTGCCAGCAGCTGAGGTGAGGAAGCTCACTTGCTGCTTCTGGGACAGGGGCAACAACATTAGGGAGGTGGCCTGTGAGCTGAGAGACTGGCACTTCCCTGGCAGAGGCCTGAATGTGTGCCTGGGGTGGTGTCCTTCACTAGCTGAGTGCTGACAAGGCAGGACACCTGGGTGCAAGCGGTCGGACTCCAGCTCGGTGTTCGTAAGGCTGCCAGGAAGGTTGTGGCTCAGAATCCACAGCTGAAATAGCCAAACTGTGGAGAGGCTTCCAGAAGATTGAAAAAATCCCAAACGAAGACATCAGCACTTTCTCTGATCTTCATTTTCATTTCATCCTCTGAGTGGCTTCCCCGATGATGTGAGAGGAACACGACCACAAAGGCTCCTGCCTTCTGTTTTCATTCTGTGCTTTACAGTGTCAGAGGGGGAAGTCCCTACTGTGTGGCATTTGCTTCACAATTGTGAGGAAGAGGGAGAAGAGATGGCTATAGTCATACCAGAGTTGGCGGTGAGCTGATCATTGTTGAAGCTTGACATCCAGTGCAGAGGGGTCCCTATGTTCTCTACACATTTTTGTATACATTGGACGTTTTCTTCCAATTAAGAAAAAGCCCCAAGAAGAAATCATTCTGACCTGACTTGAGCCAGGGATGCAGGGACAGTGGCCAAGCGACATGCTCATGGAAGAACCTGGCAGATGAACAGAGAACCTCATGGTTAGACTACAGGTAGGAAAGAGGAGTTGCTCCCAACTGAGAAAAGCAGGGGAGGGCCTTGGGTGCCAGGCCCAAAGGCCGGGAATCGTCAGGCTGTCCCCAGGGGTCACAGCAACATGATCACATTTGTGTCCTTCTCCTGTCCCAGAGCTGTCTTCGCCCTCCAACAGCCACCCCAGCCAGACATTCCAAGTCATGTTCAACAGACCTGTAGCCTCCCAAGCCCTCCATCTGTGGTGTCAGTTTTACTTCTGAAGTGGTATCCTATGGGATTCCTTCCTCCTCATTCTCAGCTCTACCACAAGCCAGAAATCTCCCAGCCTCTGCTGCCGTAGTCCACGCTGCTCCACCCAACATGACAGCTTTCTACGTTGTCACTGCCATCTGTTCGTCCCTGTGGTCATCCCTTGCTTGTCTCCCAGCGAGGCTTCTTGAAGCCCCACAACAAGTGTAAAGCACAGCAACCTTAAGTCTTATTGTTGTTCAAAATCTGGTCTTGGATTGCTTTTAAAGTTTCTTGCCATTTGTAGATGAGTACATTTATTTTTCTGAATTTTTCCATATTATCTTCTATGTAAGCACATTGGTCTGATTCCACATGATTAAGCTTAAGCTCTCCTCCATGTAGAAAACCTTCTCCCACTTCTCGGGTCCTCATTCTCTTTTGTGCTGTCCGTGACATCCTTTCAGAGTGGCACTTCTGATGCTAGACTGCAATTATCTTTTTGCATTCATGTCCTCCTCCTTCCCAGCAGAAACCTTGTTTAATCATAATGACTAGATTTTCTGCTCATGAAGCAATGAGAACATATTCTTAAAAATAAATCTGAAAGCTACAACACAGAACAATAGCCTCTCTTGGTTTCTAGGGATCCCCTAGCTCTAGCTTGGTTACCAATGAAAGATCCACTTTGATCCAGGGAGGAAAGCCTCTCGGGTGGAGAACTCGTGTGGTGTCTCCTGGCCCCGGCTGTGATCCTCCTCTCTGCAGTTCCTGCCAGTCTGTTCAAATTCAGTTCCTTAAGCGCCGCTAAAGGACTCAAAGCCTCTGAAACCAGCCCTCATCTCCTTTAGACTACACACTGGAGCAGAATTATCACTCTTCAGGAATTCCTTGTAGGCAGTGGGTTTGAGTCACAGCCTCTGAACACGCACCAGCCTGCCTCAGCCTCCCCAGGCCAGTAGCACTGGAAGTAGCATTGTCTGAGTGGAACAGAGTGAGAAGAGTCCTGCTGGAGACATAGCTGACAGGGTATGATGCAGAGCAACCCAGCAGCTCCAATCAAGGAACAGAGGAGACTCCATGTTTATTCAGGGCCAAGAGGTGACCAGGTTGGTCACAAGGCTCACAGGAAAGAGAGTCTCTCTCAGAGCCCACCCTGCAATTGCAGCAGCTTCTCAACATCCATTTGTTCTTTGAAGACTTGACATCTACAGTGAATTTGCTCAGACTGTCCTCTCAGAATGAGTTGCTCCTTACATTTGAATCCATTTCTTCTCCTTATGTGACATGGCAAAGGACAAGGTATTCATCACATTATTTTCCTAATGGTATGTTGCTTCAAAATTGACAGGTGAAAGCTTCCTTTAATACATAGCATGAGGGAATAAAATAAACCTTATCTCCTTAACTTTCAGAGCTAAATGGAATCTAAGCCACCCACCATTGCTATTTCTTTGAGAGTCAGGCTCCACAGTCAGACCTCATAGATCTCCTACACTGGCTAGACACGAATTGAGGTGTGGTGAGAATCAGGAGAGCTGTTACATCTTCCTTCCTAGAGTTCTCATTACAAAGAATGGCAAAGTTACACAGGTGTGATTGGTTACTGATAGAGGCAATATTTCTAATTAGCAAGGTCTCTGAATACTCTCGGGCCCTGAGACAAAGCTATACATTGAGATTCTGTGGATGCTCATCTGGGAAAGGAATGTTCCTCAAAAGGACAGCAGTGGATATCTGTGTCCTCGAGAAAGGGTGACCAGACCCGAAGGGATCAGACTGACTTTATAAAAAGAGGTAAACAACTACCTCAGCAAACCTGTGACACTGGTTACTGGGGCAGAGGAACTAGTCTGGCTTATACAGGAAGAGCTTCATGATTCACATGAGAAAGCTGTTTGCAAATGGTTAGGTACGACCTCTGCTGCCTACGCAATCATGCACATTTCACTGCAACAGTGAGGAGGATGTGACTTCATGCCACAGTGTGGACAGTCTTGTAAGGACAGAGTGAGGTGGTGTGGTGAGAGCTCGAGATGACAGTGTGGGGAGTACAATATTTTTTTTTTAAAACAACTGCTTGGAGGAGAGACTGACAGGGCTGAAGACCCACAGACCATGTGGCCAGCTACCACTTCAGGCCCAAGGAACGGGCCTGATGGAGATAAATTATTTCCTTTTGTTCCATGGAACCTAGAGTTTTCATGGGCAGGAGGGAGGGGGAGGAGGGAATATGGTTTGTTCAAGGAATAAAAAGAAGGTTGTTATGAAGTAGGAAGTGAGTAGAGATGAAATTAGAGGACTCAGAGGCCAGGCAAGAGAGTTCAGGCTTTATTCTAAAATATTTACGGAAATATTTTAAGCAGGATGCTCTAAGAAGGATTTTGAAGTTGGGCATGGTAGTGCACATCCATAATTTTAGCTACTGGAGAGGTTAAGGCAGGAATTTTGCAAGTTTGAGGTCAGCCTGAGCAACTTTGAGAGAGCCTATCTCAAAATAAAAAAATAAAAACAAAAAGGATGGTGGCTATAGCCCCATGATATAGTTCTGCTGGGTTCAATCCCCAGTATCATACATATACCCCCCAAAAAAAGAGATTTTGCAAAATGACATGATGAGTTTTATGGGAGACAATAATTGAGGCAAAGACTAGAAGCCAGAGCAGCAGGGAACACAGAAGGGATTATAGCTCAGATTGAGAGGGGGCAGATATGGTGACAGTTTGGAATTAGATGCGGCAAGGGTCAACTCTAACCTGGAAGTGGGGTAAGAAGAAAAAGGAATCAAAGGTAATGTCTTTCCGAATGGTTCTGGCTTTGCGGAGGTGGCACTGCAGGTGGGATGGGCTTGGGGACATGCTGAGCCTGTTTCTGGCTGTATTCAGACACTGGGGTCTGTGGGTCCCTTGCATGGAGATGTCTTGGAGTCAGATGGAGAGAAAAGTAGATGTGGCCAGCAGCTAGGCTGGGAGTGCCCAGGGAGGGCCTCTGGAATGCCGTCGCACACGAACCTGCGAAATGGAGCATGGCAGCAAACTGCAGGGTCTGTATTTTACATCATTCCCTTTCCTATTTGTTTCACAACAACTTTTTTAAAGTAAGTAAGCCCATAAAAGCTCAGTAATCTGGAGCATTTAATCTGTCAAATTGAAAATATAATTGTCTTTTGGCAAACATCAGCTCTGAATGGGGAATGGAGGTATCTATTAACATTTCAACAAAAGGTAATGTCATTACTGTAAGCTCTGGAGCCCTGGTTATTGATTTAGCAATCTCTGGCCTTAAATATTGTGCATTTCTCATCTGTGGCTATTCACATTTCTTTCTTACTAATTCAGGTCAGGAAAAATCTTTTCTAGGCTCTTCACATGTATACAGATTTGCCAAGAGCCCAAAGTGCAATCAAGGATCCAATCTCTTAAAATTGCCTGTTGGTGAAAAAGCCCTTACCAATGGGATGGAACCTAATTGCCCACTGGTGAAAATGCAGACAGGCAGGCAGACAGGTTGATGGTGCCCGAGGCAAAAAATTCTCTGACATTTCAAACTCTTGAGAAGGCTTCCCCTCACTTCCTGGGTTAAGCTGTATCTCAGAAGTTAGTGCAATCCAAATTAATGGGCCTCTTTGCATACAAGGCCCTTGCCTTGCTCCAGGGCATAGCAAACACAGATCTTCCCAATTACAGGACAGCCCTGGGAGGGCGCCACTGTCCCTGCTGCTTCTCAGTTATCATTTTATCTTCAGAGTTTATAGCATTTGGTATCTTCTCTGCACTCTTTAATTATATGGTATGCCTGCTGATGAGCTAGCTAGATCTCTCAGTGCACTTGGGATACCAGATGTTCCTGCTCCAGAGAGCTTCCTGATGGAGGAAGAAGGTGGGACCGGTTGGGTGAGGACAGCTCCTGAGAGTGGAAGGTTAGGGTGGCTGGGCCCTCATGCTGTGGCAAAGGCCTGCTTGTTACTGTCAGATAGACATTGAGACACTATGACGGACACAAGGCAAAAGGTACTGTCTTGACTCCTAAGGTTTGCAGACTGACTGACCTGGCTGCTGCAGTGTTGCTCTAGAAACTTGACCCCTGGTACCCCCAGGCCAGCAAGGCAAGAGCCATCTTGGACTCCTGCTGACAGTGACCTGGGCTACCTCTGGCATCCTTGCTATTTCTCCCCTGATCTAACAGTTTCCTGATCTCCCCCAGTTTCCTAACTGGACAGTGGAGAGCAGGACACAGAAATGAGAGTTGTCATTTTTTTTTAATGTATATGGTTGTTATGGGGTCCCACTATGCAGCTCAGTCACAGTGATCTTCCTGTTTTCAGTCTTCCCAGCACTGGGATTACAGGCATGTACCACCATGCCCAGACTCTGGGGCTGGCTCAGCCCGCCCTGGGGGCAGGGCTGGCACCATACGTGGTGTCTGCTGAGGATCAAACTGTGGTTCTTGTGCTTGCTTGAACTTGCCTAAGCAGGCACTTTAGTCTGCTGAACTGTCTTTCCAGCCCTAGAATTGTCTTAATCTGCAACAGGACACATAGGATCCCATCACCTTCTCCAGGCTGAGTAATACAGATATAGATTGCAGAGATTCTGACAAAGTTGTGCATCTACTTATGAATAGATATTCCACTCTGATTTACAGCAGCCCCAAAGAAGGACCAGCACATATCACAAGAGCCAGCTCTTCTGGGAACATCCTGCTTGATGTCTCTGGTTGTGTTTGTAGCTACGTGGTGCTCTCTCCAGTCATCATCAGAATCTGCAGCAGAATCCTATCGAAATGATATTTTGCCACCTCTGTATCTGATTTATGGGAAACACAAAAGGCCCTCCCAACCATACTGAGCTCTTTCTTTCATTCTAAGTGGTAAATCTCATCCCCCTTATTGGTAGACCTAAAAATTATTTAAATATGGGGCTGGATTTGCTCAAAATGACTTTTGCATTAAATATGAAACCAGATGAATGTAAAAGTGTGTAGCACCTTTTTTCCCCTCTCTGGTTTCATTGTGTACATTATGCTTAAGTCTTAAAGAACTGAGTAATTTTAAAGGGGTGTAACCTGCCCTGGGCTTCCCTCCCAAAGTGCAGAGATTAATCAAGCATAACTGTTGGGGTTTGGAAATATTGTTAGTGAGCAAACTTCTTTTCTAATAAGCAGCTTTCTGGTGACTCAGTCAAGTGCTCAGTGTTGGGTGACACATATGATGCATCACTACATTCTCTGAGGCAATGCCTTCAATTTAAGCTTTCCTCGTCACCTTCTTCAACCTGTTCTTCCTCCACTATTCCTGGTGAATAACTCCCCACCCCAGGGGTCAACCTGGTGTACAAAGGTGTGTTGTGACCTCACTCCTGGCTGTGGTTTGGGTCTTAAGCGACCTAAAGATGCCTGTGTGGTCCTGAGGGTGGTGCCGCTGAGAAAGGTGGGCCCAGGAGGAGGTCTCCTGGTGACAGGAGCATGCGGTGAAGGGACTGTGGGAGCTGGGCTTTTCCTCTTCTGCTTCCCTTTTTTGGTTCCTGGCAATGAGATGACAGTTACACTCCAGCACACAAGCCTGCTGTGACGTGCTGTCTTGCCACAGACCCAAAAGGAATAGGACCAATCATGAACTGGAGCATCCAGGGCTGAGAGCCCAAGTAAACCTTTCCTCTTTATAAGTTGGTTGCCTCAGGAGTTTGTTACAGTAATGCCAAGCTGACTATGTCATTGGTCTTCATCTTCTCCCACTTACACCTGACCTTGTGCAGAAATGCTGCCTTTGGCCAAGCTGTTCCACATTCTGTGCCTTAAATCTCAACTTCCTGCTCTGAGAGGCATCCCCTCCTGAATCTTCAACTTCTTCTTGATATTTCCTCCCCTTCCCAACAGAAATATGGTCTCCTCTGCTATTGAAAATAAGTGTCCTTCCCTGAAAACAAACGTAGCCATATTTCTCTGCACCTCTTCACCATCTGTCTTTTCTAACCATGTTCTATACCCATGCAGTGAGGTGAAAAGACTCTCACCAAAATTGGTGTCCACTTGGAATCTCAGAATGTGACATTTGAAAATAGAATGCTCACAGATTTCATCTGCCAAGAATACCTAAACAAAATCATCATGGATACATGGTGGGCCTTAAATCCAATGAGTGGTGTATGTAGATTCTGCTTGACATGACTGTAGCCATCTCGAATCTTAATTTCCATGATTTCCCTAGAGTAACCCTGGTAAGATTGTCTCAGATTGTTTCCCAGAAAACTACGGATGGACCATTCAAGGGTACGTGGAACTGTGCAACCAGCCTCTGGTGCCAGGAATATGCCTCACTCATTGGTATTCAACTTAGAATAAACCAGGAATATTTCAGTTTGGATGGGGTCACTTCTAGTCTTACCTATCTATTTTTCTCTTACTTTGACCCAAATCAAGGGGCCCAACCAAGAACACATTTCTGTTACTTAAGTTCCCAACAAATCACTATGTGCAACTCTGATTTGGCCTTTCTTTGTCTCATGGGATCTGGGCCTCTCTAGAGGTGGGTCACTCTGGAGTACTGTCCTTACAAAGGATACACAGAGTCACAGAGAAGAAGGTGGCATGGGGACATCAGAGACAGAAATTCTGCTAGCAAGACCTAGGGAATAGCATGGCTCCCAGAAGCCAGTGTTGCTGAGGAAATATTCTTCCTCTAAGGCTCTCCAGGAAGCCTGGCTCTGTTAGCTCCTCCCTTTCATGTTTTAACTTCTAGAAATGGGACTTTCTGGAACTATTCTGATGTTTCCATCCACTCAAATTGGTTATGGCAGCCTAGGAAACCAATGCAGCCCACTTCTATCTCGTCCGATGCTGGATCAGGAGGAGTGGCTGGCATTTTACTGAGTATGTTCCTAATATGTAACCTGGTGTGATCTTGCAGACAGGTTCTATCCAAGTGGGGGGTGACAGTGGCTTTGGGGCTGACTGAAGATCTCAGGGCATCAAGGTACAGAATCAGAGTCAGGCCAATTCTATCAGGTTCCATGAGCCATGCCCTCTACCAAGCACCAGCCAGTCATACCTGAGTGACAATTCCTTGCAATTTGGTTTTCATTCAACTAAGCAAATATGTCCTCTCAAAGGTGGCAGTGGTCCCTTAATAAGCATACCAAGTGTCTCTGCATTCTACCCTAAAACATCTGATGTGTTGACCCCACCTCCTTGTCTTTTTCCTTCTGTCCTACCTTCCTTCCTACCTTCCTT
>PVKN010015283.1:0-18614 GCA_004027915.1 Capromys pilorides | reverse complement strand
ATAACTACTATGAGGACAACAATATTCAATGTATCAATTAGGAATGCACTACTAAGATGTTTTGAAACTATCATATTGTTATTTCTTATTAAAAGTAAAAAAAAAAAGTAGACCTCTCCTTAAAGAGTTATGTGAGTGTTTTGTCCCTGCAACAAGAAAGTGACTGAGACTGAGTCTAGGATGTACTTTTATCAACATTTCAGGCAACAACAGCAAAACCCTGTATTTCTTAGTACTTTTTCTGTCTCTGAACAAAAATAGGGATGGTACCTGAGCTTCAGTTCTTTCCTGACACCCTAGTCATGGGTACAAATCTGCGTAAATGTCAGTGAGCATCAGCTCAGTGCTGCGTAGGGCATGATGTCTACAAGTGGTGCTTAGGAGAGGCTCTAGCCTGGGTGGCTCTCACGTGGATCCAGAGCACTTGCCTCCCGGGCCAGCAGCCAATAAAAGGAGGGTGACAGCAGGTGTTACAAGGTGACACAGGACCTTCACCTACAAGGGCAGCAGGTGCCGCAGGGCCTAAGGTGGGAATGCTGGGGGTTAAGTGATCTGGGAAGGCTTCCTGGAGGAGGGAGGTATTCTGATTTTACTCTAGGCTCCCTTGCCACACAGCTTTGGCTTGATATAGAGAGCTGCTGCTCCCCAACTCCTGTCCCACAAGGCTACCCCCAAGGTCACCAGGACTGTCCAGTGGCTACAGGTATCCACAGGCAGCACACCCCCTTCAGGTGCATTCTGAGATCACGGGTATCCAGAGACAGCACTTGTGCTGGGATGGGGACAGAGTGGCACAGCTCGCACTAGCAAGGCAGTGGGCACCCCGGGGTGGTGGCATTTCTGTACTGTGCTCGCGTGGTTGCACCTTCTTCCTGGGCACGCTTCACCCAGGGATCAAAGGCCAGCTAGGACTGCAGCTTCTCCTGGATTGGAAGACCCCCAGTGGCCTCTTCCTCCCTGGAGGAAGGAGGGCTCTGTGTGTATCCAGCAGCACCCTGGGGACCTGAGACTGGGAGATGCAGAGCATGTGAGAGAGCCTAAGATGCCACCCAATGCAGTTCTCTCTCTAGTGCCTCGCACATGGCACGTGGTACCATGGTCCTCGTGGGCAACAGCTCTGGTGCTGGAGATGATGGGTGGCTGGCTAAGTCCAGCAGGGGAAAAGGGCCCAGAAAGGAGATTTGCGGAAGCTATGTAGAGTGGAAAGAGTGTGGACAGCAGACGGCACCACAGTCCCACACTGTCACTATCCAGTATCACAAGAACTCCCTGCTCTTCATGCTGGGCAATTCCCTCGCAGGCCTGCAATGAGACTATATTTCCCAGCCTTCCTTGCCACTAGGTGTGGCCATGTGGCTGCATTCCAGCTAATGGGATGTGAGCAGACTGGCCAATCAAAAATCCCCATCATCTCTGATCCACCCATTAAAGGGGGAGCTCCCAGGGCTAAGGGGAGACCCAGCTGCCAGAGGAAGGAGTCTGGGTCCTGAGTCCCTGGACGGATGCCTACAAGTTAAACACAGGTCTTGAACTGTTGTGCAAACAAGATACCAACTCCCGAGGTGTTACATTTTGCGATAGTTACAGGTGTCGTCGGTCCATGTGGCTTTGGGTATGTTTCCTAGCTTCTCTGGTCTTTGGTGTTGTCATTTATGAGAATTTATGGGACCTTCTTGAGAAGGACTAAGCTAAAATATACAAGGTATTCTGCAACAGAGGCCGTGGGATGACTTCCGTGAGTCCCCTTTACCTTCACCTCTAAATGATGACTTATAAGTCATTTCTTATTGATATTTCTTATTAAAAGTAAAAAAAAAAAAGTAGACCTCTCCTTAAAGAGTTATGTGAGTGTTTTGTCCCTGCAACAAGAAAGTGACTGAGACTGAGTCTAGGATGTACTTTTATCAACATTTCAGGCAACAACAACAAAACCCTGTATTTCTTAGTACTAAATCTTATCATTACTTTTCTAAATGTATTCGGCACAGGGTCTCACTACGCAGCGTGGACTCCTGGTGACCCTCCTGTCTTCAGCCTCCCCAGCGCTGGGATTACAGATGTGTACCACCACGCCTGGTCTCGGTGGCAGGCTTGCAGCTGGGCATGGGCTGGCGCAGTATGTGGCTCATTTTTGTTTATAATTTTAAATGAAATAAAAAATAAATATTTTCTGTGTCTTTCCAATGATCAGGAACCTTGGGCACTGTGCTGTTCTTCTCAGGGAAGCTGCCCTAAGCACAACGGTGCTCAGAGCCCAAGGTCGCTATTATTGGTATTTGTACTGTCAGGAGAGCTGAGGCACAAAGAGCAGCCAACACTCATGCAGCCCTTTCAGACGTGCCTGAGACAGTACAGCTACGTTTTCTGAGGGAGAAGAACAGAGGCTCGAGGCCACTAAGTGGGACAGTCAAAAAGGGCAGAGCCACCTGACACTCAGGCAGGGATTCTTTTTTCTCCCCATTTCATAACTGAGAAAATAAAATCGATGCTAAAGACAAGTGGCTGAGCTGAAAACTGAAGCCAGTTCTCTGTGTCCAATCTTAAAGCTCTCTGCCACCGGGCCCTGCCATTCTCGAGAGCTGCGTCAGAAAACAGACAACAGGAACAGACAGAGCCCTCGTCGGGTGTCAGACAACCCGGCACCGCCTTGTGCAGGCTGGAGGAGACCTTGTGTGGGGCTGAAGTGGAACAAAGTGCGCCGGCTCAGAGTGTGCCATCGCCTTCTCCACGGATGCACTCCGCTCAGAAGGTCTAATTATAGCGACTTCTATTTTCTTGTAAATAATCACATCTGTCATAACTGATTCAGCCGAACCAAGGCTCTGAGTTGGCAATCTTGGCAGCCTGAGCCAATGTGTCAATTATACCAAGTAGGCTGTGAGCAAAGTCACATGAAGGGACCGAAAAACATTCGTCACAGCCATATAGATGCTGGAGACCAATATGTGCTTTTTCACAACAGTGACATCAACACAAACTCCCCGAAGTCTTCCGTGAGTGCCAGTCCCCCAGCAATGCATCTCAGGAAAACAGACGTGGCCAGCCAAAGAATGAAAACACTGTGGAGAGCCGATTCGAGAACTGGCTGTGTAGACGCCCCACAATGGGCCGCAGCTCCTTCAGCTTGCTGCTGGAAGGCAGGCAGAGGAGGAGCTTCTGGGTGCGCCACGGGCTGTCCTCTCACGTAGGGCTGTTCAGGCGGCACGGTGAAGCGGCTAGACGTGGCCTGGGTTCAAGCCTGTCCACGCTCAGGTGAACACAGGACTGCATGGCTGAACAGAAGGGCTGGTCTTCCTGAACCCAGCTCTGCCTTGGCACTTGCGAATGGTGACGATTCTGCCTGACTCCAGGCCCACGTGGGCCTGCGCCGACAGCGACCGCGTGAGTCTGTAGGACGGAGCACGCCCTGGGAGCTCGAGTCGTCGCCGTCCCTAATGCAGCAGGATGTGTGAAGTCCCGTTCACAGTCCCTGTGGGCTCATTCTCCACTCAAACTGCTCCAAGTACCAAGAGTCACGCTGCAGTCAGAGAGGAGCCGAGAGGCGAGGCGTCACCCACAGGGCAGCTGAATTCTGGATTGCTGGTCAAGCCCACGGGAAGCTGTGTGAGATGAGCATCTTCCTGGGGAAAACGGGGCAGTGAAAGGCAGCTCTGCCCCTGGACCCAGGTCCCCTGAGCACTGACAGGGTCTTAGTGACCGCAGTCTGCCAGCAGGTGTGGACTCCCGTAGGTGCGACCAGCCTCTGTGAGCAGAGGGGTCAAGAGCGCAGACCCGGAAGTTGCTTGTCAGGGCCTTCCACTGCCTCCCCTACTTCCAGTGTGCCTTGGGGCAAGTCACCCCAACTTGCGCTCTTCAGTTTTCACCTCTATAAGGTGAGAACTGAATAGCACCTACTACTTGGTGTGGGGTAAAGGATAGATGCGCTCTCGTGCAGCAGCAGCTCAGAGCAGGAGCACAGGCAGTGGGGCCTGTCAGAATTTACCGGCCTGCCACAAAGTCAGGGGCCTTCCTTCCCTTGCCCTGGAGTAACTGGGAATCGAACCCAAGGCCTCTCTGTCGCGCTGCATCCCCAAACCTCTTTCACTTTTTATTTTGAGACATGGCCTCCCTGGATTTCTTAGTGGTGCCACCGGGTTCAAAGCTATGATCCCCAGTCTCAGCATCCCAGAGGGCTGGGATTCCAGGCCTGTGCAGCCACACCTGGCTCTCGCTTGGTATTTATTGACATACATGTTTAATACATTAGTCCTGTTAGGTTTTTGTATCATACCCCTTAGTAGACATGGGACTTCATAGTCAGCCCAGAAATTCTGGCACAGAGCACAGTCCTAAGAAGCATCAAGATCCTCATCTGTGTCTCCCAAAGAGCCTAAGTGGCGCCTCCTCTAGGGAAAATTCATTTCCAGAGCAGCGGTTGGGCAGCGAGCTCTGGCCAACACTCAGGAGACCCCAGTCCTGGCCCAGCGCTCCCTTCCCCTCTCTGAGGCCTTGGGACATTGCTTTTCCTCCCTAGGTAGTAATTTTCTTTGGTCCTGGGTGTCAGTTGCTTTGTGGATAAAGTGGGATAAGAGGGACAACTATCACAGAGCTACTAAGAGCTAGGGGCCAGCTGACACTGATCAGGGACATGGATGAGGTCCTGACCACACCCTGCGTGGGACTGCGGCACCGGGCCCAGGACCCAGGGCCACGCTCCGCTCCCTTCATTCCGTTCATCAGTTTCCTTGTCATGTGTCCAGCTTGCGTCTGCCTTGCATATTCTTTCCCCAATAGCCCATGGCTCACTGCTTCACTTCCTTCAACTCTTAGATTATTTTTTTCATGACAACTGACACTTTCTAGCATAGCACATGAGTTTCTTACGAACTATGGTTATTGCTCACTGTTGGTCTCTAGTGGGACCAAATGGATAAGCTCTAGGAGAGAAGGAATCTCTTCCCATTTGCTTCCCCCAGATCTGGAAGCAGAATCTGGCACTGCACAGGGGACAGAGGAAGCTCTGTGTTCCACAGGATGAGCGGATGGAGAGTCCTGTGTACAGGTGCATGCTGTCGTGGCATGGCACGGCGGTCCCAGACTCTCTCCAGGCCTGGCCCCTGTCCTCTGATACGCTGTTCTGCAGCCGCCAGCTTCACTCACAGAGCATGCAGCCCAAGCTCAGCCCCGTGGTGCGTGTGCCCGGGGGCGCTGTGGCCAGCTCTCCACTGCGGTCTCCTCTGCTTCTTGGCCTGGCCCCCCACCCTCCTTTCCTGTAGCTGTACTTGCAGCACCTCCCGGCATGAGCTGGTACACCAGGAAGCCACACACCCTGCTCTCATGGGCCGTGATGTTCTCTGAGTCCCACCCCTGCCTGTCTGCTGAGATCCTGCAGGGCCCTCTCTCAGAGGCCTGCTCATGGTCACTCGCAGCTCTGTGTCCTCTCTGCATGCCGTGAGATGACAGAAACCGCTCGCTGTCTCTGCAGTCTTGGGCCCGGGGCCAAGTGGTCTCAGCCCTGCACGTTGAATCCTCAAGGCAGTCAGTGCACAAGGGGCTGCCACTCCTCATTTTGCAGATGAGGAAACCGGGTTCTGAGAGGCAAAGGACGGCCCGCGTCACCGCAGCTCACAGCCAGCAGCACGCTCTCTGGGGCCTGCGCAGCCGGCACTCAGGGCTGTGCTCAAGCTGTAGCAACACAGTGGACAGGATGGGCCAGCCAGACATCCGCTGGCCAGGCGGTCCCACCAGGCCCTGAGCACGCTGGTGCATGATCACCTCACTGCAGCCTTGGCCCGTGCCGCCTCTCGGCAGGCCTCACCATGTTTCGCAGAGCTACTGAGCAGGCTTCTAGACGCCTTCATGGGAACCAGAGATGCTGGATTCGTGGCCTTTCTTTTTGTTTCCTATTTAACAGCCTGAAAATCAGTTTTAAAGAACGAAGTTGGCTGGGCTCCACCCATCTCAGCAAGCCCATGCTGGCATCTCACGGCCACCTTTCTTCTCCCGTGGTCCTGGCAAAGCAGCCCCAGACAGACACAGCCTGGGAGTTGCCCGCAGCCAGGCCACAGAGGCCTCAGGAGCCACAGGCTCAGACCCACAGCAAGGCAGCGCCTACCTGCTTCTGCATGCCAGCGGTGGGAGGTCCAGTGCAACGGAGCAGAAAGGAGGCAAAGCCCTCGCCGTGTGTGTTCAGTTGCCAGCCTGCCTGCTCCCTCCGCCTGCTCCCTAATTCCACAGCACCAGGCTGTACACAGCTCCAACAGAGACCCCCTGGACCACTTTCCAAAGCATTTGGAAAATGATGACAGCACGGCTCCAGGTGCCCCAACTCCTTGCTTTTGCAAGCCAGTGTAGTGTTAGATTTACATGGTCTCTTAAAAGGCGTATCTTCAGTGAAGACCTGCATACCCAAAGATAAGCAAGCAAACACCGTGGAGGCTTACGATGAAAACCACCAAAGCTCAGGGGAAACTAACTCCCTGCCTCACCCAGCAGACACTCTAGGAAAGGTGACCTTTTCAAACCCTTGCATTCAACTTCTGTGGGTGGAGAGCTCTGAGTACAGGACGTTTTAGACATTGCCATGCAGACGACATGCCGTAGACACAGTCTGTGCCCTTCTCTGCTGTGAGCATCACTCGCTGGCTTGGGCGTCTGGCACAGCTGCCCCTTCTCTGTGAGTAGTTCCTCAGCTGTGAACCTGGAGGAGGGATGGGAGCTGCGGGCTGGGAGCCGGGAACCAGGCAGCTCGGAGGACGCACTGTGGCCTGCCGTAGGCAGAGCTGGCGCTCCCCAGTCCCACACCCCGCAGTTTCCTGAGTGTCCGCATACCTGGCCTCTGTGTGGTTCTCACATTTAAGAAGTGTCCGGCTCTTAAAAGTATCCAAAGGTAGGGCTGGCAAGACAGCTCAGCAGCCTAGGTGCCTGCTTAGGCAAGTGCGAGGACCGGGTTCAATCCCCGGCACCACACACAGTGCTGGTGCCACGCTTGGGTGCACTGAGCCAGCCGCCGAGTCCTGGTGTGAGGGTGCATGCCTGTGATCCCAGCACTGTGGAGGATCACTACAGGTCCAGGCTGCACAGTGAGACCCTATACCAAATATATTTTTAAAAAGTATCCAAAGGTAAATTATTATATATGAGTAAGTAAATTGAAAAGAAAAAAGTGAACTTTGCAGTAGGATAGTCCCCTTGGAAGCAGAGGGAATGGTTCCTCGGACTTCCCCATGAGCGAGGAGGGGTGGCCTTGCGGGGGACACAAAGCCTCTCTGAGTCCCACTGGCAGAGTTCAAGGGCCAAGACTAAGGCCTCAGCACTGTCATTTGTAACACAGAGACTCCAAGCACAGTGAGAGAATCGCTACCTGGGCCTGAGTCTCCACCCATGACTGGGTGACCTGCGGCAGCTCAGTCTCCCTTGGGCTCAGTCTACCACCTGAAAAATGGGGCCAATCAAACACCCAATCAAGAGGAGGGGAGCCTGTCACACAGAGCTCACGGCAGGAGGCAGGTGGGGGCATGGGCAGGTGCGTGGGCAGCCCGCTGCCTGGCAGGCCTGGCCACTCAAGCCGATACCTCATTCCTACAGTTCTGATCCTGGGCACCACATGCAGTTTCCACCCTAACTGGGTGATCTTAGGCCACAGTATGCCCGGCCACCAAAGTGCCTAACACATGGATTTGAATGGAAAACTCTATTTTTCCCATTTCTACCTATAATACTGATTATAGTGTTTTACTTTTCCTCCCATGCAGTCTGGAAATCTTGAATAAATGTCAAAAAGGATTCCCTGAGCCAACTATATGTAATATTATTAAAACTCGTAAGAGGGAACCATTTCCTACACTACTGAAAGCTTAGAGGGATATTTTCAATGCCATTACTCAATAAGTATGTTATTCAGAGCCTAAGTGGCATAGCTATGATTCATCATTAACACACCAGCGCTTTGCTCCCTCACCTGGAAATGGCTGGGCCTCCCGAGCTGTCCTGGCATGGAAGCCCCACAGCGGCGGCAGCAGCGGCAGGGGGCACAGGGCCCCTCCCTCAGGGCCACCCCCCTCACCCCACGGCCTTGCCTCACTGCGCAGTGGCTCCTTGCCCTTCTCCTGCCAGCAATTGAGGGGCTCAGGCCAGAGCCAAGCACAGCGGGGTTGGGAGTGCCCCAAAGGAAAGGACTCTGGCTCTCAGCCTCGGCTTTGCCAGGGTCACCCGTGCACCCAGGCCTGGCTTCAGGAGGCCCAGGGCACACAGTGGCGCAGGCTCACCCTCTGGGGGACAGCAGCTCTCCTGCAGCCTGCCTCCCCTGGCACTTCAGCCCTCTGGCTCAGGAGCCCTGCCCATGCCAGCTCATGCCTCTCCGGCCCTGTGTCAACCTGTTGGTGATACTGTCTGCAAGAGCTGTCTCTGTCCTGCTGGGAACCCTTCCGAGGTGTCTTTCAAAGCCAGGCCTGGCCTTGCTGCCCAGAGAAATAGGGTACATTCATTTGCAACCACCCGGAAGCCTGCAGACGGACAAGAGAAGAGAGCACCAACTCCTGCGTGAGGACTGCTCTGTGTGGGAGGATGAGAACCGGGAATGTCACCAACAAGTCACTTGGGGGCCACGAGGGAAGGGAGTCAGAGATGGCTTCCCGGGGAAGGCACCATTAACCTGATTCATGAAAGATGGGGTGACGTTCTGGCAACATGTTAGGGAGGCTGGACCATAGCAATCTGGAGGGGAGGCCCATGCACTCTAGCAGCCTTGCAGTGGAGCGCCCTGGGGATGGTGGGGTGCAGGGACGGCAGGAGGGCAGCCGGGTCCCTCCCTGTACATGGAGGCAGGCCAGGATGCTGCCTGCGCCCCCATGCCAGGGCTTTGGTTCTCAATGCCAGTTCCTGGGTTCCTTCATGCAGGGCCCTTGGGCTGCGAGGCAGGCCTGAAGCTCACGACTGTGCCCTTGTAGCAGGCTGCGGCCAGGGCTGCTGGAGGTGGCAGCCCCGTGCTATGGCCATGGTCAGCCCAGCCCCGGTGGGTCTCCTGTGGCCACACAAGGAGTGCTAGCCCACACTGGCTTCCTGCGCCCTCTGTGCTCTCCCCACCGCCAACTCCTTCCCTTCTCAGAAAGAGCACTGTCAGCAGTCAGCACGGCTTCTGAGGACGCAGCAGGAAGGGACCTCCGGCTAATCTCGAAGGATGGGACACACGTGTCCTCTGGCCTCGTCTGGAGCCTGCTGTCCTCGCAGTCCCGGATGGGCATCCTATACACTGGGGGCTCCCAAGCATCAGTGCATCCCTGGGCAACTGCAGCCACACCCCTGCACAGTGCAGCGCTCAGCCACGAGGATGTGGACCACATGCCTCCCAAGGACATGCTGCTGCTGTCTGAGGAGCAACATGCCCAGAGTCTTACCTGCTCCCCACAGATCCCCAGCACACGGTGGCCTCAGCCGCTGGCCACGCAGCAGCAACGCACACTGGACTCCAGGACACCACAGGCTCAAGTTCTGCCATCTTTGTGCCCCAACGCCCACCACCACACCTGGCACCCAGCAAACGCTTAGTAGAGGTTTGCTGACTAAATAGTAGGAAGCGAAGTAAGCCCTACAGAACCCTGCTGGTGATAATGGGGCTTATGAAGCCTGCCTGCCTGCCTGCCTCGCTCCCTCCCTATCTTCTTCCATCCCTTCCTTTCTTCCTTGTCCTGAGTCCCTACGAGGCACCATGCACCTTTCTGAGGCCCAGCTCATGCATCCCTCCCCTAGGTAGCAGACTCTTCAGCCAAGCAGCCCAGTAGACTAAGGCAGGAAGCTTTTAAGAGCACGTGCTCCAGGAATTCTGCCTGTGTGCCAGGATGGACCAGGCACTCGGGCTTCTGGAAGCTTCCAGTTCTGGTCCAGGGAGGACGGTATGCCTCCAGGGTGGCATACAATCAGGATCAGGCCAAGAACTAAGCTCCTGAGGAGAGTAAAGAGGGTACCACAGGGTGTGTGTGTGCGGGGATTGGGGGGCAGGCTGACTGGCTAGGGGTTGAGAGGCGAGGTCTGTGGAAGCTGCTGCCGGGCCTGCTGACCACCAGCAGCTCAGAGTGGGAACACCCGGCCAGCATGTGCAGGTGGAGAAGTCCTGGGCTACAGGGCAAGGAGCAGGCGCCACAGCAGAGAAGGGTCTCCCATGGGAGACAGGAGGCGCGTGATGTGACATCCACAAGAGGAAGACTCGAGCCCCCCAGAAAAGTCTGCCAGCTCGAGGAGCCCAGAGGCTGAAGTGAGCCTGGAGCCACCCGCACTGCCTCTCACAAACCACCCCAGCTGGGGGAACCCCATCCCTCTGACCTGAGTCAGCCCCGCCCCGCCCTGTGGGCGGGCACAGGAAGAGGGAAATCCCTGGCAGTGGCCTCGGCCTTTCACTTTCAGGTTCCTAGCCCAGCCCCACCCCGCTTCACCGCAGGACAGGAAAAGGGGTGAGGACCAGGGTTCCAGCCCAGGCTGGCCACCAGCTGTGCCCAGGGCCCTCGGGCTGACTGCTGCCTCCCCAGGCTCCGGAGCCCAACTAGTGGAAGAGGGGGCCCTCGGGCACAGCCTCCCTGCCTCCTCCAGGGCTGGAAAAAGTGACTTCCCAGAGACGCTGGGTCTATGCCGGAGTAAACAGACATCAAATTCCAGAGGAGGAGAGAGGGCAGTCCTTCCATCCCACCCCACCGCACTGACGCAGACCCAGTGACTTGTCCGGAGCCTGCCGGCCCTTTGTGGCCCACCCCAGGGCCCTCTCCCTTCTGCTTTTTCACAGCTGCCCTGTTATAGCCCTCACCCACCTCGGCCTCTGGCAGCACCTGTAACCGGCTCAGTACCACTGGGCTGGTTAAGGGTGTGTTCCAGTAGTCCTGTGGACTCATTTAGGTGGAAAACAGAATCTTGTCCCCCAGGGCCTCCTGAAGGCCTAAGTCGACAGCTGCTCCCTGGAGCTGGGGCACCTGCAGGCCTCTGACAGGCAGCCCAGTCCACCGAAACAAGCCAGCCTGTAAGGAACAGGGCCAAGCCAGCCAGCATCTGCTAAGAGCCAGCTTGTGTGGCCACCTCCGCCACATGCAGTGAAACCGAGGTCAGCGTGGGATGCCTGAGCCGCTTAGGAGTGGCTGAGCGGGAGCCTGGAGTCTCCCAACCCCTGCTGAGTGTGGAATTTCTCTCAGGCCACACACTTATTCCAGAGCAACAGAAAGACGGAAAACGGAAAGACGGAGATTACTTTCCTTCCATGCACATCTGGGACGCCGGGACACTGCTGAACATCTGTGCTCCCTTAAGTCTGGGTTTCTCTTTCGAAAGGAAAACATCTTGTGTTCCCAGGGTCCCCAAATATAAGCCCCACACCCCAAATAGTTCATATGGAAAACTATCAAGTTGCTACTCAAGACACTTCATCTGACAGGATCATCGAGGGAGGTGTGCAGGAAGAGGTCCCTTATGCAATTATTTTATTAAAAATGATAATCTGCCCGACATGCCCTTCAACTTTATTACAGAGACCCGTAATGAAGTAGGTAATTAGTATAAATTCTGGCCTTCTGCAAACCTAGAATTAGGCGTATTTTCAGGGGTGGTTATTAAATAAACAGCCGAACTCTACAGAAAGGTCTGCATCTTTGATTCCAAGAGGCTTGATCTGCAGAGCTGAATGAGAGCTCATCCAACAGCCCGGTGGCTGTGACATGCCCTTGCTGTGGTTGAAGTTGTGTGTAAGTGTTGCGCATGCCCAACGAGGCCCACAAAGCGTGCCTTTCACAGGCGTGCTGGCTGTAGTGGTGTGCACACTGTATTCACACCAATACCCCCGCTGTCAGTTTGGTATGTTTTCCCCAAGCTTTCAGGCAAAGTCCCCACGTGATTTTGAAAGAGGGAAATGCTGTGCCTGGTTTCTCAGCTCCTGCTTGCGCCTCCCTCCTTCTCTGCTCCCTACCCCTGTCCTCTGTCTTCCTTCCCTCTGGAGGGATTCGGCTTTCAGGGACCACAGGCTGTTCTCAGGAAGAACCCGAGCATGTGCTGGTGGCCTGCCTGTAGGGTCACCAATAGCGTGCAGTGCACGGATGTTTCATCCACTGCCAGGACAAACCCTGCTGTGCCAAGTCTCCAGCCGCTTGTGTCCCGGATGAGGGCCAGTGTGGGCCTAGAGCCCTGCCTTGCTCAGAAAGCTTGGAAATCTGTGTCGAGCGCCCACTCTGCCCAAGGGGTGGATGCTGCAGTGGGGGGTCTGCTGTCACTTCTGGGACACCGATGATCCCTCTTCATCTCTGCAGAAGCAGAGGTGCTAGTTGCCACAGAAAAAGCTAGAGGCCACCAGGATTCTGGCTATCGCTGCTGTGAGGGACCCAGGGAATGGGACAAAAGGAACGCAACAGTGAGTGGTGTCTTTTGTCCTCGAGGCCATCTGAAGTGCAGGACAGAAGGTCACTAGCCATGCCACATGAATTGTGAAGAAGCAAATAGCATCTCCTGTTCTCCAAAGTCAATCCAAATGCCTAGTACTCCTGCAAAGCAGAACAGAGTAGAGGGTGGGGAGGCAGGACTCTTCCAGAACCTCAGAAAGAAGGAAGGCCCCTCAGGGTGGGCATCTGGGGATAATGAGAAAGAAGTCCCTCTTTTCAAGAACTTTGCAGTCAGAGACATCCTACAGGCAGCTCAGGGCTACAGGACTGCTCCAGTCTTTTTTTTTTTTTTTTAAGTTTTGTGTATTTAGTACAGGGTCTCACTACACAGATTGGACTCACAGGTATCCTCCTGTTGCCAGCCTCTCAAATGCTGGGATTACAGGCATGCATCACCATGCCCAGTCTCAGTGTGCCCTAGGGACGGGACTTGGCATGGCATGCTGGGGATCAAACCCCACTCCCTGCGTCTGCCTACACAGGTGCTTTAACCCACTGAGCTATCTGGTCAGCCCCTGCCCCAGTCTATGCTGTCAGGCAATCAAGGCATTCTCCTTTCTAGAGACGTGAAGTCTGATGTTGAAATCGCATAGCAACAAAGATGAAGTTCACCCAAACAGCATGGAGTAGCCACACTCCCAACATTTGGTTTCCTCCACCTCTCCCTCCAAATTTTCAGCGATTATCTTTGGCAGACAACCCTGCAATGGTAAAGCTGAAAAACAAAGACTAGGACAAGACAAGGAAGCACGCCGTTCTGGGCCAGCGCCTGCTGCCAGTCCCTTGAGGCTGCACAGGTGACTTCTCTCCTCTGTGACAACAGGAGAACTGTGTTTCCAACCAACTGGTTCAGGCCTGGGGGCAAGCAAGGGACCCAGCCTGACACTGGAGGGATGGGGAGGGTCAGAAGGAAGGTGGACGTGGATATGCAAAGGAGATGAACCGCAGCCCCCTGCTCGCCCTGCAAGGCCAGCATGCAGTGGGAGGAGCACTGCCACTGAGGCAGGGATGACGGTGGAGCAGAGGGACCCAGGCAACTCAGGGTGCAGGGAAATGAGAAATCCCAGGAAGGGCGGGGCTAGGCTGGCCTAGAATACTGGCCTCTTCCGTGTTGCACAAAGAGGGCACCAAGATCTGCCAGGCCGGCTGGCCACAGGCTCAGCTGGGGAAGATGGTGCCCAGCAGTCCTCTGCCGTGCTCCATCTTCAGAGCCAATGTGGAAATGCACAGCTAGGCTTGAGTAGGACGCTGGGACCCAGGTTCTGAAGTTGGGTTTCAAGGGCATTATTACAGAACAAGGAAATCCCACAGAGAAGCAAATCTGACAAAAAGCAGTGTTCCATTCCTTGCTGTGGCATCCCTAGGGGTCAGTGACACAGGACACACAGGAGGTGTGCGACCGTGGCCTGGGCCCTGAGTCTCTTCCACTCTGTCCTGTTCCCGGTCCTGGGTGGAGCTGACACACAGGAGCGCAAGAGCATGGGGTCAGAGGCCTGGCCTTCTCGGTGAAACCCAGCAAGCTCAGGCTCTGCCTCTCAGCCTCCCCCAGCCTGGTTTCCTCATCTACTCTGTGAGATAGGAGAAGGCCAAGGCCAGCTCTTGGGGCAGGGGCGGGAATGCTCACGAGGGCTGAGCTGGGCCCGCATCAGAGAGGCTCAGGGAACAGGAGCCATTAGCACTGACACCGTTATGCCAGCATCGTTAGTGCTTGGCAGTAATTAGGGGCTCATTAAATGTTAATTTTCTTTATGCCAGACTGGCTGCTCAATGCAAATGCAAGCTGTAATGGTATTCTACAGAATGGAGGAAAAGTAAGTAGGATGTAATTTAAAAAAAAATGTTTGATGTCTGTACAGCTCCCTAGGACAGCTCCTCCATGTTCACCAGGAGGAAAGCCTGAGTGCTACCTCTGGAGCTCGAGATGGCACGGGGTGCCAGGGGAGCTTCTGGGCATGCCAGGGCCACATCCTGATGAGCAGAGCTGAGGCCTGCCCCATGGGGAAGAGGTTCTGGTTGCCTGAGTGGAGAAGAGAACACAGTGGGGAGGGACAGTGGCTGCTGGGGTAGCACGTGAGGGGACAGCAATCCGAACAGCCACCAGACACGGGGTACGACTACCTTCATCTTCCAGGCCCCTGGAGCAGAACAAAGGGGACATGTTTACAGAGTGTGTCCTTTTCTCTTCCTCTGCCCCAGCAGCACCAGTACCAACAGTTTCAAGTGATGCAGGCACAAAATAGCAGCAGCCCCTGCCAGAGGTCGCGCTCCGGCAGGCCGTGGGGTTGGGTGTCTTCCAGGGATCCGAGGAGGCAGACCCAAGCTTTGCTTGTGAGGCAGCCACTATGGCACTGGGTGAACCTGTCCCTCCTGCATGCTATCTCAGCCAGGGACCCTCCTAGCGGTTCTCGCAGTCTGTCCAGAAAGGACAGAGTGGAAGAGACGCAGGGCCCAGGCCACGGTCGCACACCTCCTGTGTGTCCTGTGTCACTGACCTCTAGGGATGCTACAGCAAGGAATGGAACACTGGTTTTTGTCGGATTTGCTTCTCTGTGGGATTTCCTTGTTCTGTAATAATGCCCTTGAAACCCAACTTCAGAACCTGGGTCCCAGTGTCCTACTCAAGCCTAGCCGTGCGTTTCCGAGTTGGCTCTGAAGACGGAGCACGGCAGAGGACAGCCGGGTTGGTCTTTATTGTTTACACATACACACACACACACACACACACAGATCGAAACCCAAAAGTGACAACTTTCCTGTATGGCACAAGATAGCCCTGGAAGATTATTAAGCTTTAGTACATTTGACCCACTCGTGGGTATTTTCTTTTTCCTCAAAATGTGTAAAATGATGACAAAGCTACCAGAGGACAGGATCTCTAGGATGAGAATCTGTATCAGTGCCAGCAGGCACCTTTGAGGGAGGAGAGAGGCGCGTCTGCCGTGACTTCCAGCCCTGCGATCCTCCCTATGCAGACCCCTCACCTCTGCAGGGGTGGCGGGACCAGTCTGGCATTATCCTGTTCGGGACTCGTCCCTGCGTCTTCACACCTTCCCAGAATAGGCCCCACCGTGACGGCTCTGGTGCCACTCAGAGCTTGCTCTGAACTCTGGCTCTGCAGCTTACCGGGCAGCCAGTCAAGTTGAATTCTTGCGACCTCAGCTTCCTTGTACGTGAAATGGGTTTAAAGTTCCTATCGAGTGGGGCTGTCAGAAGCACCAAGTCGCCCTGAGCGCACAGTGCGGGCGGAACGTGCCCGGCTCACCGGCTGGCGGGCAGCAGGCACTCAGCAAGTTTGTTTTTGTCCTCACTGCCCTTAAAAGTGGAGTCTGGCCTTCAGCTCAGGCTCTGTTGAAAATAGCTGAGCACTGAAAGGAGGCGAGAGACCTACCCTGGACACCTGCGACACAGCTCTGTGTCCACCCAGGTGGCGAAGGAGCTCCTGATGGCAAAGAAAGGTCATGGTTATGCCAAAAGAAGGAAATAGACCCAGGTGATACTTGGGTTCCATAGCCACATGATGTAGTGCAGGAGATAGAAAGTCGGGCAGGTTGGCAGAGGGAGGCCAGGAGTCCGGGAAGCCCAGACAAAGATCCCCACTGCCTCCTGTTAGGGTCCCCTGCCCATCTTCCCATGCTGTGGCATGGACCTGCCACCAGGGGCAGGGGCGGGCCGCGATTCATTCCACGCCCTTGTGGGCGCAACACAAAACTCACAGGGGCTCTGAGAAGCAGCCATTTAGCCACTCAAGCAGCAGTTCAGTTGCTCCACAGACTCCTCTGTGAGCTTATGAAGTGGGCCAGCCCTGTGCTGGTGCTAGGGACACAGAGACAGATAGGAAGCTCTCCCTGGTGGCGCAGAGCAGCTCAGAGCTGGTCAGGGAGACCAATGCAAACAGATGAGGATCCACAAGCGAGCAGCCACTGCCTCGGCACGCTCTCTCTCCGAGGAGGGAAGAAGCGTCTCCCCCGGAGCAGGCAGGCTTGGGCTGAGCTGCAGGGACGAGTCTTCCTGAGGTGGGCGGAACGGGAGAGAAGGGGATGCACCTGGGACTCAGGGGCCCATCTGGTCTGCCTGAAGGACGGCGTCAGGGCTTGCCTCTAGATGCTCCCCAAAGCCTCGTGGAGTCACGGGCCTTTGTCAGAGGTGGCTGGATCTGGAGCGTGTGACACTGGGGTCAAGGCTGTGCAATTACTAAATCAGCTCATTGCTTGGTCTGGCACAGCTCAGGCTAGGACGGAGGGTGTGAGTGCTACACCCACGGTTGGGTGGGTAGTCCCGTCTCCCTCTTGCTGCTTTTGCTCTCCTCCTCCGTGTAAAAGGTGCCCCCTGCCCTGCCGCCCTCCCTTGGAGCCAGCCCACGACGGGCTGAAACCTTCACGATCCTCTCTTAACTTTGAGTGGCAGGTATTTTGTCCCAGCAATGCGAGAAAAGCAACTAGGGCAGACGGAGTAGACGGAGGGGAGGAGGTGTCGCAGCAACCGAGGCCTTGCAGGTGGCGGTTGGCTCCCAGGCAGCGCAGGGCCAGGGCAGCACTGAGGCCTCAGGCCCACGAATCAGAAGCTACCGGAGCAGTTTGCATGAGAACTGCCGAGGTCATGAGACCATTTTTAATGCCTCCGGATGGGGTGCGTGCCTTCTACGCCCCACTGCTGCTTCAGCCCTTTGCTCTCTGGGCTCCCCAAAAGGCCCCGGACACATTCCAGTCTAAGACTTCTGGGCAGCCAGCAGAGGTCTGGGGAGGTCAGGGAGCCATGAGCAGATATGATGTTTTAGAACCACGCATCAGTGCAGCTAGAAAGGGAAGACTGGCGAAGGACAACACCATGTGCATCCCTTCCAGCAGGGTTTCCTCCTTTCCTCTTGTTTGGGAGAAACAGACGCCAAAGCCAGCTCTGGAAGCTTCGATTCACTCTGGTGCAGTTGCGCCCAGCATTAGGTCACCCTCTTATTTCAACACACGCAGGGCTCTCGCATTCAACTCCATTTATTAGCTCAGCAACAATTTATTGAGCAATGGACTCCGCCACGGCTGGGTGCTGGGGGAAGGGATGGGCGCTCGGGCAAGAAAGGATAAAGTCCAAGGGGTTAGCAGGCTTGAAGTCCCAACGTGTGTCACCACACACCTGCCAATACTAGCGGGCAGCCCAGGGCAGCGCGGACCTGCACGCAGCCCGTCACAGCAGGTGGCTGCCAGGTGTGGTGTGTGTGGCAGGGGGGTGGGCGCCTCTGGTTCCGGAGTTCACCCAGCAGGCAGACCTCCCAGAGGTAGGACCCCCAGGCTTCTGTTGTTAGGGGAGCAAATCCATTTGGGCCATGTGCAGTGTGTACAGGGCCGCTGACCAAACTGAGCAAGAAAGCTGCCACTGTTTCTGTCCTCTGCTGTCACCAAGTCTCTAAGTGCCATGTCTTCCTCATCCAGTAACCCTAGTGCTGACTCCTGACTCTCCTGCAGATCAATCAGTGCTGCTCTCCCACCCTTACCTCTGAAGACCAGTGGGCGGAGCTGGTTACCAACCGGCAGGGTCCCTCCAGCAGGGTCCCCACTGCAAGCTGGAGGAAGCCAGAGGGTCCACTCTGCAGAGAGGACCCAAGGCTGCTCCTCCACGGCTCCCTGTGACTCACGAATATGACCCAGCAGGTACTTTCTCTGGACGTGATGGAGTCAGACCCCAGGGGTTGCAGCCCAGCAAGGGAAACCTGTGTGCTGGCTCTGTGAGACCCATGATTCCTTGGGCAGGTCCTGCAGGTCAGGGGGGAGGCTGGACTCGCAGTGTCTTTCATCCTGGGCTGCTGGGGATGGGCCCTCGTTCTGTGAGGTAGGAATGGGTGCCTCACCACAGACAGGGCATCATGGTGCCCTAAGCTTCGGTGACTCAGTGCACATGGCCAGGGAAGGCTGGGGCACAGCGATGATGCCAGCCTACCCTGCCAGAGCACTGCTGAGGGTGCAGCACTGGGCTCTCCTGAAGGCCACAAGCACCCGTCAGCAGTGAGGTGACCCCTCAAACCCAGCCAGACTGGCAGGGAGTCGCACCAAGGCAAAGGTGGTATGGGTATCCTTCTGTCACGGCCTTAGAAGCACTGAGCTGTGTTCTGCTGGGTAGAGACAGGACTGGGCCTAGGGTGAGGTAAGGCGACCGCCTAGGCCCCCAGGAGGCACAGCCCAAGGAGGTGTCTGCCTGCGCCCTGCTGTACCTGGGAGCAGGGGCCTCCTTCCACTTCATACAGTG
>PVKN010015282.1:0-18592 GCA_004027915.1 Capromys pilorides | reverse complement strand
CTTAGAGCTCAGTGAGAGAAGCACAGCAAGTGCTTCAGGTGCTGCTCACACTGCCGTTCACAGAGGAGGAAGGCATTTGCAGGGCTTCCCTGTGTTTTAGGCTCTCAGGAACATGGTCTAGGCCTTGCTTTGAAAGAGGTCAGTCCAAGACGAGCTCTGGATTCCAGGATTGGAGACAGAGGAGGAAACTCTGAGAGTCATGGCCCAAGAGGGAAGCCCTCTCTCTTCCCATGTTGCACAGCCGCTTCTGCCCTCATCTTCCTTTCAGCTTCCTCATCAAGGGACCTGGGCTACTGTCCACCCTCTGCCTGTCTACATCTTCATGTACTAAGTGGTATTCATGTGTGAGATATGGAATTGACCCTCCTGTTTCAGCCTCCTCAGTGCTGGGATTACAGGAATATACCACCATGCCAGGTTTGGTGGCTGGCAGGGTGCATCTGGGTAAGGGCCAGCATGGCATGAGGTGCTGGGAAGTGAACATGGGTCCTTACACTTGCCAGGCAGGTGCTTAGACTGCTGAGCTATCTCGCTGGACCATTATAACAGGGTTTTTGAAATGAATGATTGCCCTTGCTGAGTTAAATGCTACTACAGAATGTACATTCCTCTGCTGCTTTACTTCTGCTTTACAGCTGCTTTCTTCATCTACCAAAACACATACTGTGAGCCAGTGCATGTGAGCCGCCTCTTTCTCTCTCTGTCTTAGGTTCTCAATTAGTTGGTTAAGAAAGGAGGGCAGATTCTGCATTTCAGTCATTTCCAAATCCTCATGTTGCAATGGTGAAAGAAACGGAGAAGAAAAGATGGAGTGGAAGGAGGGGAAGGAAAAGGAGAAAAAAAAAGGAAGGAAACTCTTTTGCTAGCAGTTTACTTTCTGAAGAGGCTGCACGTGTCTCACTCTTGGCCCCCTTTAAGATCTTGCTTGTTAGCTGGTTCTTGAGCCAACTGAAATTTGATTATTATTGTTTCCTTAGCAACCAGCAACCATTCTGCTTTACTTTTGATTTAGAACTCAGTGTAACCTTTATCAATTTGAAACATACTTCTGAGTCTGATTCTTTTACCAAAAAATTTTTGAGAGAACATTTAAGTAGAAAACAGTATTTTATCTAAAATTTAAATGTTGGATTGTTTTGTTTTAGGTTGTTTTCATTTTTTTCTTTTATCTTTGTGTGTGTGTGTGTGTGTGTGTGTGTGTGTGTGTGTGTGTCTTTTTTTGAGACAGAGACTCACTATGTAGCTCAGGCTGGCCTTGAGCTCACTTTGTAGCTTAGGCTGGTCTCAGAGTCTCAGTGATCCTTCTGCCTCAGCCTCCCAGGTGCTGAGATTACAGGTATGTGCCACCATGCCTGCCTGTTTTCATCTTTTTATATATTCTAGAGTGAGCATTCTGTCAAAAAAAATGGGGTTTACTTTTAAATCATTTCTTTTTTTTTCCCAGAAGCTATGAACATTGCTGTGGGACATGGTTTCCAGTCCTGAATTAACATCTGAGTATCAACAACTACCCATTCAGCTCTCTCTAGCTCTTTTGACTAGCCTGGCTCATGGCACTGTGCATGCCCAGTAGCTCCCAAATACAACATGCCTGAGATTACAGGCATGTGCCACCATGCCTGCCTGTCTTTATCTTTTTATATACTCTAGAGCAAACATTCTGTGAGAAAAAAATGGGGTTTGTCTTTTAGATTATTTCTATTTGACTTTTGGATTATTTACATTATTTCTGGTGGAAGTGAGTAGGGGATAAGTTATGTTGGCTTTAGAAATCAGGACAAAGTTTCTTGCTAGAGCTGAGCTTTGTAAGTACTTAAGTGAGTGTGAGATTGGAGAATGTACCTCAACAATCCCCTAAAAACACTGCACAGTACAATGACAACACATAAGCTCCAAAATGCGGCTCCAAGGCCATGTATGCCCTATGTACACATGACTTTGACCAAGTGCACTGTTCAGTTACTTCTGCAGTCTTCTGTGAGAAGTCAACTGTCCTAGATTCCCAGACAATAGTGGCCAATGGGTTTGGCAGGGCTGTGAGCAAAAAGGGGCTTAGTCGCTTTTTCACAGACAGCTCTAAGTAGACAGAGACAGCTTTCAATAGCACTAATTGTTCTGTCCTTTAACGTAGGTTCTTCACTAAATCTTGCTATCTTGCTAACAAGACACTGGGATTGCCAACACTTTCCTATCATAATGGAGGCTCAGAGGGCTGTGTAATTTGCTCAGGTTACCCAGCTAGGAAATAGGAAAGCTCAGATCTAATCCTAGAGGGGCCTTCAAAGTGTGTAACATACATCACTCTAAAATTCAATGCTGTCTTTTGGGGATTTATTTTTCTTCCTTTTGAGATTAAATATTAGAAACACACCAGACTGACAGTGATCTGAGTGGATTTGCAGAGCACAGAGCCTCAGAGGATAGTCTCACTCTCATCTTCCCTGAACCTGGCTTGGAATGGCTGCCTTGGCTTTCTGCTCCTAGTGTGGTGTAAAGCACATAGACAAACACGTACGCACAGGAACACACACTTTCCAGAGCACACCTCCTGGGGTCTTCCTTCATGGTGATGATTAGATGGCAATCATTGGAATCAGTGGAGTGACATGGGTGAAACTGGATCACAATTTGTTAGACAGCAGGTGAGTATTGACCTGGTTAGCCTTAGAATCCTTCTGGAATAACCTGGTCCAGCAGGGCTTGCCCACCTCGTGGGACAGAAACCCCAGATATCCTGTCAGGCAGTTTGAAGCTATCATCTCTTACACTTGGTTTGACAGAGTGTTTGTGGTTGAGTTCTTGGTTCCTTTGTCATGTTCTGCTCTGTTGAGGAAGGCTTGCTTTGTCAAACCTTACAAAATGCACTTGGTCTGATCTCATTAGAGATCAGAGCTATGCTGCTGAGAAATGTTGCCTTTTAAATAACATCGACTGAAACAGTCCATTGTGGGTAGGATAAAATATTAGAATTTTTCACTTGTTTGATGTTACTTTATTTTTCTAAGAGAACAACACACTTTAAACTGATAAAGCATCTGAGTTCACATTACATATGAGTCCCCTGTCCCCTACACACATACACACACACACACACACACACACACACACACATACACACACTCCATTCCTCTCCAACCCCAATGTTATCCAGCCCAATAGAATCTCAGCAGAGAGCCTATATTTTACTTAGAATGATGAAGGGTCACTGTTACTTCTACAAGTTTGAGTGACTGAAAGCCGGACTGGCTGGAGACCTACCATACTGTAGTTTTCAGAGCTGAGGCACAAAATGTTTGGTGTCCCTTGCCCTGCTGTTCTCTGCATACACTCAGCTTATCCCACTTCGATTCACTCCTTGTTCTCACTGCACTCATTCCCTTCCTCTAGGACCACTGTCCTTCAGCAGCCACGTGACTTCTAGAGGAATCTATAAGGAGTCACAGTTAACAAGGACTGCAGACTGCCCTGGATGCTGACTGCCCATGCCAAGCTTACAGAGGCATCTCCCACCTCCAAAATGCAATAGAAGTTCAATATAAAGAATATAAAGAATATAAAGTGACTTACAGTGGATTTTGAAGTCCTTGTACTGTCTGTCTTCAATTGCTACCACGTACAAAGCTGCCCGGTCTGGAAACATAAGCCCTCCAGGTTTCTGTTGATGAATTGTGGGGAAATGGGTCTCGTAATCTATTCACCTGACAAAGACATCACATTTTGAACTGCACATAGAGTCAACAGACAAGCACCTCTTTGTCAGCATTTCTCATTCAGTGAACTGTCCCTGGGCCAGGGTCTGGACTGAGATAGTAAAGTTAATGTTTATTTTTAAGTTAGGAGAATTTGAAAGGCCTAGGTGGAGCCAAAAGAGCAAGTGAAGCTGGGTGAAAGTAAACCCTAGGAGGAACAATGAAACAAGGTACAGCGTTTAGTCTGGGAAAGCCATAGCAAGCAGAATACTCTATTGTTCAGCAGCCATGCAAGCCTGATACTTGCTAGTAAGAACAGACCTTTCTCTTGACAACAGAAACAGGAGTCCATTATAGCAGGAAAGGCCAAGGTGAAACCTACAAAAGTGCATTCTTTTTTTCTTGGTGGAGGGGGCAAGACCAGGGTTCAAACTCATGACCTTGCACTGGCCAGGCAGGCACTTGTGCCATGGAGCTGTCTCCCCCTCCTCCTGAAGTGCATTCTGACAGCAAGGTTCATTGGACAGGGATGATCATTTGGCGCCCTGAAGCAAATCTGTTTTACAAAGAAGGGCCTGGGGGAGGTGAGACTTCTAGTCCTCTCTGAAGTCCTCATATCCTTCCTAGGCTGCAGGCCATGGGGACAACAGCAAGTGACCCAGCAGACCAATGTGGGGACAGCATGCAGGGCACTTACCAGCCACTTGTCCCTGGCAAAGATCACTGTGTTGAGCATTGACTCATAGAACAGACAGTAGCCCATCCATTCGCTGATGATGATGTCTACCTTCTCCACGGGCAGCTCCACCTCCTCCACTTTACCCTTAAATATGGTGATGACTGGAAAATAAGAACCCCAAGGCCATACTGTGCACAGATCCCACCCAGGAACCCTGAGTACCTCACTTCAGAGCCAGATCTCCAGATGTTCACCCTATTCCCATTCTACTTTTAGGATATGCCATATTTCACTAAACTAATTCATACAAATTTCACTGGCAAGTCAGAGAAACTACTCTGACTTGATCTGATGTCCAATTCCCCAGAGAATAACCACAGAAAGTGAGGTCTATGAGAGGAAGTTGTACTGATTATATGAATTAACACATGGGAAGGGCCAGACCCATTGCTGAGGCCCAGTGGGCCAACATCATCTGACACATTCTTCCTCATTGACTGATGGGTGAAGAAGCAAAAGGGATTCAGTCTCTGTACTATGTTATCTCCACTTACGAGTCACTTCTAAGACCTCAGAGTCCCACTGTGGCAAGACAAACTTCTTAGCTGGGTTTTCAATTAATTGATGTAGACCAAGACATAATCTTTGTAGCCTCGTTTTGCATTTGTTGCTGGAAAGATCACAACAGAAGCTTACTCAGACAGCACTATGGAATTGACAAGCTGATGACAGGCTGGCTGGCTCCTTCTGAACATTTCCACAGAGAGGTCCCACATCCTGTGCAAAAACCTTCCTGTTGCAAGGTCCTGTTAAGTTGTACAGTGCCCTAGCTCTGTGGGAAAGTTTGAATAGTGCCTTGGAACTAGGATTTAACAAATAAACAAAATGTCTTGAATCTGAGTTTCATGAAAATTAATTTGACAGTTCTTGGAAAGCAAAGGACAAGCAGCTCAGTGGCTTTATGTAGTGTCTTAACAATGTATCATGAAAATGATGTAGTACCCACTAGAAGCATCCAGTCCAAGGATGTCGTACTCTACCCCTTCTGGTACTTGATCAAGGTTTAATCAGACAGAGCCTCTACTCTCCAGACATCAAATACTTTGTGCACATGCATTGGCTCTGACCACCTGGCTGAGGCTTGTGTGATCTTTCTGGTTACTTCTCATGAGTCCCACACCTAAAGGAGCAAGAAATACTAGCTTAGCTTTCTAAAAGGTTTGGAGGAAGGGGCAAGAGTAGATGTCAACACTGTTTCTCTTAGGCTGTGAGACCTAGGGCAGGAACTCACCCAAATGCATGTGCCAGGAATTGGACAAAATTAAGGGTTTGGGAAGGCACAAACTGCCAAGTATACTTCTTATTCTAAAAAAAAAATGGACAAAGGTATGCCTGATCTGTTTCATTATCTGCATGCAGACCCTGGCTTGTCTTATTTCTGCGGAAATGTTTAGAGTCTTTTCCCTTATTTCTCAAAGACTCTTCCTGTGTCTTTCTACATCTGAGTAACTATGTGTCAGTCCCTGCTCCTTAGTTGTATCATGGCCTCCCTGCTGCTCATATGTATCCTGCTTCCTCTGGGAGGAAAACCAGGGCCTATCAATCATGATGCCATGGATAGGACTCCATTAGAAGCTGCAAGAAACCACTGGACAGGGACATATAGTCCAGTATGACCAAAGGTGCAGAATCTTCCTCAGGGACCTACATGTGTGAGAATGTTTCCCTGTTTTCTATACTCCTGTTCTTATCCATTATCTTCTAGATTCTGGTCAGTATGGGCTGTGACAGAGAAATATGATGGTATATAGAGGATAGATAAGGACAGATAAACGCATAAGATCACCAAAGAGGAGAAATCACTGTTTCTCCTTGCAAAAAAAAAAAAATGAAATTTGCAAACCACAAAAGATAGATGCTCAGCTGACCTCTGATCTTTATGCCTTTTTTTTTTTTTTTCAGTCTGGAACTGACTATGTAGTCCAGGATGACCTCAAATTCATGTGATCCTCCTGCCTTAGTCTACCAAGTGCTGGGATTACTAGTGTGCACCATGACACCCAGTAAACATTCTATATTTATTCATGTTTTGGAGCACATATGGCTCCATACATGACTTGGTGAGTAGATGGGACCTCTATGAAAAGAGAAAGCCTCACTTCCTTTGGCCCAGTTGTGGACTGGGCAGTGGGTGCTCAAACTCCACCCATGCCCTCCCCAGGTGATTTTACTCAGTGCACAACCTGTACACATGCTGAGGTCCTCGGAGCAGAAAATTATACTTTTGTTCCAACTAACAAACCGCAGTGACCAGTGTATGCATCTTCCTATTATCTGTGTCCTCATTAGGAAAAATAAAATAAAAGAGGTCAGAGTTGAAACCCTTTGCAGCACTAATACACAGTTCTTCAAATGTGCCCCAAGCACTCCCTGTGGGTAAGACATTCTATGAGAGTTACTTATAGGGATGGCAGACATCAATATGAAGAGGTACCAATCCAGTTTGATCCTGATTTGCAGCAGTGTTTGGTATCTGATAATTTTTAGAGGCCATCTTATTCCTATGAATCCAAATACAATGAATCCATTATTGCCCAGCTAAGTTATCAGGGGTATTCTTTAATCACATAAACCCCAAAATTCAATTTTCCAATCTACAGAATGCTACCTTTCATATTAGGGCAGAGTTGTGCCAATGTGCTGCAGTTTTTGGGCAACATATGGCATTGGATTGTCTCAAAGAACTTGTGTGGCACAAGCCTCAGAAGCCTATTTCCTTTCTCCTTCACTTTGAGGTCCTCTAAGGGGATCAAAGCAGTGGAACTAAGATGTGAGTGGCTACAGGTTGCCAACCCCACATCCAATCTGGGCCTCATACTACTAAAGCTGCACCAGCTCAAGGTGGACCTGAAGTCACTCTCTGGAGCTATGTTCTTATTTCATAAGAATGATGGAAAATTTGTTCAACCAGTTGGGACAGGACCCTGGCTTATAAAATTCATTTCAGACTGATTAATCATAACTAAAATCACACTAGGGAGCAATAAACTCCAAATTGGGAAGTTTTTCTCTGTAGCTTCAAGTTAACAAATTAGACATCTAATTTTCGAGAGGATTTTCTTTTCTTTTTTTCATTTGAATGAAACTTGGCCACTCTGATGGAAGGTCATTGCTTAGATATTTTGTTTAGATTTTTAAAAAATCAAATCAGGCCAACCCAACCCCATTCCACACTCTTACTGTTTCTGAGAGCAGATCCTACTCCACAGGAAATGGGCCCAAGAGTCTTGCACAGGAGGAACCATGGGAGCCCCATCCCACCTCAGCTGCTTCTAAACCCCTCACTAATGCCTTTCCATGCTCACTCATTTATTTTGGTGGCATGCGCACACACCTCCTCTGCAACCTGACTTGCTTCTAACCTGAGCTCCTCTTCCTGGTTGTCTATTTTAGCTTCCTACTTCCAAGAGTGGGAGGAGCTCTTGGCTCCTGCAAACATTCAAAACTGCATGAATGGATGGATGAATAAGCAATTTGGAACAAAAGGGCATTGGGTTAAGAAACAAAAGATCATCAAACTAATCCTAATTAGAATAGTAAAAAATTACTAGCATGGGAAAAGCAGCTTGCAGAATGATTTCACATATATTAACTCAATAACCCTCCTCAGGACTCACAGGCCAGTTTCATTAGCCTCTTTGCCTAACGAGACAACCAAGATTTGTAGGAGTCTAATTGTGAAGGCCTAACTCAGGCCCAACTTATGACTTTGTGCAACTCACACAGCTTAGCCAAGGATCCCTCTTTCTACCTGGGAAGTGGGTGCAATAGTGTCTGATTTGCCTGCTGCGTAGGATCTTTGTAGCCATCAAGCAATTTTTTTTTTTTTTGGGTGGGGGAGATGGGAGAAAAGAAATCTGAGAAGGGAACAAACAGACTCATGTTTCTCCTAAAGGCTTCCTGTGTTTGTAGGCAGGTGGAGGACCATTGTGAGCAGCCAGAGTAGACCATAACCCATCAGTCTTTGCTGGAGTCAGCCCTATCTTGCTTTTCTGCTCTTCCCTTGGGGGTCCACATGTGTGGATCAACCTCTCACACCAGAAGCTGATAATGACAGGAGAAAAAATATCAATCTCTGTCCCTTCCACATCTGTTGGGATGGCAATATATCCTGTAATAAACAGATCTAATTCCTGGAAAGGCGAAGATGAGCTCTGGGTGCTTTGTGGTTTCAATACTGAAATATGGTACCCCTTGCCTGCCCAAATCTCCATTCACCCAAACAGGTAGTGTACAGTCCACCTGGCTTCCTGTCTCAGCATGTTCTGGCTCCCTGGAAGGCTCAGACCCCCATCCACTCAGCTAGAACTCTAACATTCTGCTAGCTTTGGCCAGGGCCCTTCTCTGCCTGGCAACCCTGGCTGGCATCTCTCCTTCCCAGGCCACTTACTGGTGGAGTGCTGGTATGGTTAATCAAAGCTGTCTGGACATCACTTAACACAAAGAACCCCTTCCATGGTGTAACCTGGCCAACCCCCAACACAATGACCAAAGGCAGGCAACTGTGTAGGCCTGTCCAGGAAAGTCAAGGACATCAAGAAGAGAGCTGAAGTAGACAGGGCAGCTGAAATCAGACAAGGAGTAAAGGCAACAGAGCTTCTCCAGTTTGGGCTCAGCTATTTCCAAAATCACCTGAGTTTTATTCTGGTTCACTATTGCAGAATCTTACAAGGTATGAACAGAAAGTGTTATTGCTCTGGGAACTGACAAAGATGGTTCTCCAGAGCTGAGGAACAGTGGTAAATCAAAAAATTTTGAAAAACTCTTGGCTCTGTACTGAGCACAAACTTTTTTTGTCACAATTCCCTAAACAATGCTGAAACAATTCCCATAGCATTCACACTATATTTGGTGTCAGGAGTGTGGAAATGGATTTCAAAGCATACTGGAGGATATGTGTGGGTTATGCACAGCTATGTTTTACATTAGGTATTGGAACATTCTCAATTCTGGTATCTTCAAGGGGTCCTGGAGTTCAGCCTGGCTGACAGAGGGTGGTACAGCAGTCCTGTTCAAAACAGCCCCTCTTGGGATGGCTGACTCTTCATCCTTCTGGTCTGTGCCTCAAGGCTATCTCTCCAAACAAGTATCCCCTCACTACAGGTTGAGCTGGTCAGTGTTTAACAATGGACTCCAAGAAGGAAAGGAGGGAGCAGTGTGGGGAGAATGAGAGGACGTCTGATGTGCAGCATGAGGCACATACTGCTGCTGTGCTGATTGCAGACTAAAGGCACCATGTCACCTATCACTCCAGGCAATGATGAGAAGAGATGCATGACCAAAACTCTAAAGGCCACATGAGCCCCTCCAGCACATCACTGTGACCACACAGGCAAAATAGATTTTCTGCTTTTCTTAATTATTCCAGATCTTTCTAGTCACTTTCACTACTTGTGACTACACTCTCATGACACTGGTTGACTACTCTTTATGCTTCCATGAGCCTGGAACCTTCCTGACAGCAGAGATCTGCTTGTTCTAGTCACGCCACTAACTCCCTTCCACTTGGCACAGGGCCTGCTGTGTGGGACAATTACACAAGAAGGAATGCATCGATGTAACTTGCTTCTGAGATTAATGAGTTGCTTAACCTTTGGTTAGTAAAAGAAGTAGCAATAGCCAGGAGCAATAAAACTTGAAATGACCTGCAGGACAAATCCACTGGGTACCTAGTATGACAGTGAAGGTGTGGATTAGGATGTTTTCTATGTTATCACTAATGAACCACCAGCCCTTCAAGCTGTGCATTGACAGATCTCCACAGAAGAGACAGCAGAAGCTCCTGGAGTGAGATGAGGTGCCAAGATCCTGCCCACTGTGCGGGGGTGAAGCTCCTCTGTCACTGTCACTATGCTAGGTCTGCACCTCAGGACACTGACTTTTCCAGACAAACGTAGAAGAGGAAGGAAGCTCTGCTTTTTTCTTTTTATTTTCTGAGAAGTATCTAGGTTATAATTTTTTGTTCCTAGAATTACAAAAATGCCATCAATCTCTGTGTTCTGATATCAGCCTTCACAAAAGAACCAACCTTTTTAAGCAATTCAGCAGTCTGCTGGCTTTTTCATCACAGGGGAAATAATAGTTATTCACGCTTTAGTCAAAGAACAGCTGGTGAAGTGTGTGTGGGCCATGTGCGTGAAGCAAGTCACGTGAGGGCCAAGTGTGCACTACAGCACCTTCTTGTGGTGTGTGTCTGCCTGGATAAGAGGCCAACCTCAGGAGACGTGGCTGGGGATGCGATGACACTGGGCAGTAGGCATTTTATGCCCATGTTATTTATGTCTCCACACCTACACTTCTGAGACCTACACATTTGGGTGTGGCAATATTTTAAAAGTATTTCCATGGAAGCTTCTGCGCAGTTGAGTGGGCCTCTCTCATGTAAGCATGCCAAGGCTGAATGAGCCACCACAAGGACCAGGCCCTGAGTGCTACTGCTCACCTACCTGCTGCAGCCTCCCAGGAAGAGGAATCCAGGCAAGAGAGCTTTTCAAAGGCCCTGGAGCCTGGAGATTCCTTTTTGGTGCTGTGAATGTGAAGGATGGAGCAGGCACAAGGCATGGGGTAGCTACTGACTTGGGGACAATAGCACAGAATTAAGTCTGAGCCACCCCAGTCTTGGGCACGAAATGATTCTGTCCTGGAGCCACTCAGCTGGGCTGAGTGATGGAGATAGCCAGGCTACCTGGGAAAAGTGGGGTACAGGTAGCACAGGGCTTCAGGGAAAGGCAGCTTAACTTGGCACTACAGAGTCTAAGTAGAGTGACAGGCACACCTGGCAGGCTGTGCTAGAGAGGAAGGTGGGCCCCAGTTCAAGGACAGCACAGGCTCAGGGGGCAGTGATGGAAGGAGACTGCTGTGTAGAGGGACTGATCAGCTGGAAGTATCCATGTAACAGAAGGCTGGTGTCTCAGGGTCATAAAAGAAACCAACATGGAAAAGGAGAAAACCCTGTGGCTTTGGGTTAGAAGTAGAGGAATTATGGGAGTTCAGACTGGACAATATATGCACAGTGAGACATATGAATAGGTGCTGTGTAAATGTGTTCTCTCTCTCTCTCTCTCTCTGTCACACCCACACCCACACCCACACACACACACACACACACACTCACACGCACAGAGTCTGCTGGAGAGATCAGTACCCTAACACCAAGGAGTGCACTTTGTCCATTCAATGGAGTTGGAAAAATGGCTGATTCCAAAAGGCGGGGCACAAGGTAGGTCTTAGAAAGTCAGGAGATGGGTAAAAAAGGAAAGGTCCAGGGGACTTCCAGTGACCCAGTAGGGTTAGTATGCACGTGAGCTTAACTGGTGTCAACAGATAATCCATGGAGGAAGAAGTAGGAATGCAGAATGACATTAGTTAGTAAACAATGAACTAAAAGATGGATGAGTTGATAGAAGGTAGACACAGAGAGAGGCAGAGAGACAAAGAGACAGCGACAGAGAAGATAGAGAAGGAGGGAGGGAGAAAATTTACTGAGGAATGGAATGCTTACATGATTCCCAATGACCCACACTGAAAATCTTACTACTCATAAAGATAAACAGAGAAGCTCTGCAACAAAGAGGCTTCACATAATGTCTTCACCAAGTGACAAATGCAAAAGCTATTGTGGTAGGACAAACTAAAATCACACATGAAGATAACAGTGTCTCATCTCCCAAGTTTCTACCCAATGTGGTAAGACATCTTGTGGGGATACAAGTGTGACTCACCTGTGGGGACAGGACAGCATGCATGCTGAAGGAAATCTGAACGTGCCACTGGAGGGCACTAGTCATGGTGCTAGGTGACAGAATGCAATCCAATTATTCTGAGCCAAACTCACTATGAATCACCTCGTTGCAACAACTGGCCAAAACACAAATAGAACCCAGATATTGGGTGATGGTACTGTCTTCATGTTAAATCTCTGAGTGTAATGGCTTATAGAAAAATGTGCTTATTGGAAATGTTCATTAATATTTTCAGGGACAGTAGGCACCATGTCAGCAGCATACTCCCAAGTGGGCCAAGAAAAAAAAATGTTGTATTTACATCTTTCTTTCTTAATTTTTTTCCCCGTTAATACTGAGTATTGAACCCAGGGCTAATCTCCAGCTATTCTTTAAGACAAAGTCTTTCTTTCTAAATTGCCCAGAATGTCTCTATTTGCTTTTGGTACCAAAAATCAAGTGCAGGACCTTGTGGTTGTTAGGCAGGTGTTTGTGCCACTGAGCTATATCCCTGGCCCACCCAGAATGTCTTTGAACTTGTGCACTTTCTGCCTTATCCCCCTAGAACGTTGGAGTTACATACAGGTACCTTGCACCTTTTCTGTAAATCTTAGATTACTCAAAGGTTAAAAAAGGAAAAGAAAAGAGAAGTGGAGGAAGAAGGTGAGAATGCTAAGGGTTTGAGGGGAAAGAAGTAGACCATGGAGGGAGATCCCAGAGTAAGGTCTGCAATGCAAGTAGACCTGCTTGAAATGAAAGTCTGGATGCTGCTGGCTCCTGGCGATGCTGGCCCAGCCCTACTGGCTTTTGTCTAGAACAGTTCCAACACAAGAGGCACAAGGCAGTGCCTGCTATAGGCTAGAGGAGTGCCCAGGAGACAGGGGAGCTGGCAAGCAGATGGACAGATGAGGAGTGGAGACTTCTGTAGACTCACAGAGGTAAAAATCCTACAGGGGAAGACCTCTGGTTTTCAGTGCGCCTTGGTGGTGACCCCTAGAGGAAATCTGATTCTGTATTTATCTGTGCTTACTGCCCTCCACCCGGCATCTTGTTTCAGGACTGGGAGGCACACGGAGCTCTCTTTCATGGATAGAAACACACTCTAGGAAGGGAACTAGAGCAAGAACCAGGCCCGAATGTTCCAGGCACAACTCAGTCATCCATCACTGCTGGCCTCAGTTTCCATGTCTTCCATGGAGGAGACCACAAAAAATTTGGGAGGACACCAGATGCAGAGCTGTGAATGCTGGGCTGTGTCATGACTTGCAGAAGGAACCAACCAGTGTTTGTTCCCCATTTTGAGAAGGACATGGAGAGGATGCTCCTCTCACACCTAGCACTTTTCTGAGAAGCATATAGAAGACACCCAGCCCTGGTGAGCCAAAGAATGCTGGACACCAAGCCAGAAGATGCAGGATCTCAGTAATGTGTTCCTTTCTCAGGCATCTAGAATGCGGTGAAATTCACAGCCACTGCACGTGCTGCCTGCCAGAGCCCCGGAGAGTCACCCCTCACCCTGCGTCACCTGCCAGGAACCTCGCTTTCCCAGCCTGCAATCCCTCATGCTCGACTGTGGCTTATAGGTTAAAGGCTCTGTGGCCAGGGTGCAGCTGCTGTGAAGTCATGCTACTTGAAGGGGTGAGCAGCAGGGTTTCTGCAGCCCCTGGGAGTGCTCAGTGGCCTCTGCAGTGCCCTTTTCCTGCAGGATGGTTGTTGTACACTGAACAGGTGGCCCCTCCCCTATGCTCCCTCTCTGTTCCCTGGCTGAAGATGTGACCTTGACCTGTGCTCCCCACAACCCAGGGAACCACAGAGCCCATATTGCTGCAGTTATGGTACCTTGAGCCCTGGGAGCTAAGCAAACCTCTTTTTGTACACAGCTTGCATTTCATTACAGAAAAAAAAGCTAACATGGATTCTGTGGCCTGTTGTCATCAGTTTCCCTCCAAAGCCCCAATGCAGACGGCTTCTGCTCCACTGCACCCAAGCTGCTGAGTGAGCTCAAGATGAGCTCTGCAACAAGGAGGGCTGGAGCCACCACAGAGCAGCTTCGGTTCCTCTGGGAGGCATCCTTGTGCCACAGCAAGCCTACTTGTCCTCCCAGAAGCCTCCCCACATGGTCCCAGGCCTCAGTCCCTTCCATTGCTTCTCTGCCAACATCTGGCTTATTCTTCAGGGTAGAGAGCAACACAGCAGGGCCAGTACACACCTGCACCTGGACCCACATTAGAACTTTCCATGCTGCTCTGTCCCTAATGAAGGCCACCAGCACCTGTTCTCTCATGCCACATCCACATGCTGCATGTTCTTTCTCAAGGCCCTTACTCCTGAGCTGACACTTTTTCCTGCATCTGCAACATTTCTGTCCCTCTACTGACACCTTACCCTCCTGCTGCTGTTTTTCCACCGTGAATCACAGCAGGAAAATATATTTCTGTTCTGAGCGTTATACTCAACACTTAAGCCACTCTAACTGGACTTCAGTCCCCACTCCTGCAATGAGTTGTACCTTATTAAGAGCACTGAAACCTCCGTAGAGCCAAGTTTAGTGGCACTGCTCTGGCCTGTTTATCTTTGCCCTCTTTCCTCTAGTGATACATTCATCCCTGGGCCCCAGCATAGGCCCTGTGCTCCCACTCTCCACAAAATTCCACACTCAGCTCCAACAGATCTACCTGCTATGCAGTGGGCATCTGAGACCTGCCATGTACTAAAGAAGTTCTTGGTTGCTTCTTTTTTTGTAATAAAATAAGTACATGAGAAAATGTTTGACAGTAATCAAATTTATGCATACGAAGTGAAAATAAATGCCATTTTCAAATGTCAGCTCAGCACCTGTTGGGTTTTTTGGAAACAAAACATGATTTGAATTACTAGTGCCTCCCAATTGGCACACATCTGAAGAATAGTTGATAATGAATGCTTGTCTGGTTCCCCACATTTGCCACACTGCTGAATCTCATCCCACAAGCTGCTGTCCATGCACAGCCTTCCTCTCCTTTACCCTCAAAGCACAGCGCCTGAACTTCCTTGCAGTCCTGCCTCCCCAGCCAGGCTCCCTCTACCCAGAGGCTCATGCCAGACAAGATTAGCCATTGCTCCACTCTTTGGTCTCATTTCCACATCTGCTCCACCTGAAGCAGATCTTCCTGCCTGTGTTTCCCAGCTTCCCATGGAGATCACTTTTCCCCACCCACTGCTACCTCACTAGCCCATGGCACAGCCCCTATCATGGACCGGGAGCCTTTTAGACATGTAGCTTCAAGCATTCTCATTACCTACATCCCTTTTCAATCCATTCTCCAGAGACGCCTCCTTGCTTGTTCAAAATCCTTCCAAAGACTTTCTCTCCTTGAGCAACAGATTCAGCCTGTGTGATCTGGGGCCTGCTCCTTCCAACCCTTGTGCTCCCCAAGTGCTACCCACAAAGGCTTCTTCCTATTTCCTGGGCTTGCTGAGCATGCCTATGCATCGTGCCAACCATAAATTCAGCTGAGAGTCTCTTTCTCTGGTGCTGTGGCTTCAGCGTTTCACCAAATCCATGTCGAAGCCTCAGTTTCTGCTTGTCACAGTGCTGGAAGGTGGGGCCTGGGAAAGGTGTTCAGTCTCAGGGCAGAGCCTCTCAGATGCATGAACGCTTTCTGGGGAGAGGGGAGTCAGCTCCTGTGAGAGCAGGCTGCTGCGCCTTGCTCTCTGGCTTCCTGTCCCACTGTGTGGCCTCTTTTGTACTTGCCCACAGGCTCTTCCACCTGCCAGCATGTGAAGTAACAAAGCTCTCACAGAACTACCAGCCCAATCATGGGCTTTCTGGCCTCCAGAACCTTGAGTCAAATTAAACCTTTCCTGTGTAAGTTACGCAATTTTAGGTATGCTGCTATAGCAGTAGAAAACGGATTAAGATACTTGATCACCCTACTTTTTCATGTAATTCAAATCTGAATTCCCATATGATCCTCTCATACAGGATCTAACCTGGTGCACTCACCTGGTCCCTTTGAATCTTACCACCCTGCTTCAATGATCAGAAAAGTGATAGCCCCCACCTGGATTGTTCCTGTCTCCTGGTTTATTTAGTGTTTTTAATTCCACTCTCTTCTAGGATGTGATTGCATGAAGTTGGTTTCCTGATCTATCCCCAGAACCTGGCTCCCAGGAATACACCTTCCTTTCAAGGACTCTGCAGAAAATAGGATGGGTGGCAGGGCTGAGATCAGGCAGAAGTAGGCATGTGACAGGATGTGGAGGCAGGGAGCAATGTGCTGGTGCTCAGGTCTGATCCACAGGGCACTTGTCAGCAGGCTCCCATGGCGGCAAGGAGACGTGGAGGAAAGGACACTGACTCCTGGTGCCTGGGCCTCAGAGCCTGCGTGTGTGACCTTAGCATTCAGCTCCTTCAGGAACAACCACAAAAACAGATGTCTTGCTTCCTTCCTTGGCCTCTTCTTCTGGTTCCTCTTTCCTTGCCCAAGTCTTCTAACCTGCCCTCCCTCCTAGGCCTCTATAAGAATGTCACTCCCTCCTAACCTCATCCTTTCCACCCAGTGGAACTTTACACAGACACACTTTCTTTGTACCTGTGCTTCTCAGGCCCCATAGCCCCTCCCCCTTCCAGCTCTGTCTCCCCTCATCTCACTCTCTGGACTGCAGCTTCTGTTCACCCGTTGCTCCCCCATCTCCACAATGAGACAGCTTCACTACCTTCTGGACCCTGCATTGCATCCCCACTCTCCCAGCACTGAGCATACGGCCTCAGGTGGAGACAGCTACAAGGAGGTCGCTGGATCAGGGACCTTGCAGACCTGAGTATATTCAAGGTAGGTCCCAGAGGGAAGGAGCTGGAGAACATTGCACTCCACAGGAAAGGAGTGAGATGAGGGAATGGGATGCACTTCCCTATAATCAGACTCTGGCTTGAAGGAGGATCCACTACCAATAGGTGCTTGATTGCCAGGGCAGCCCAAGAGCAACAACAGAAGTAGGCATGTGACAGGGCGTGGAAGCAGGGGGCAAAATGTGCTGGTGCTCAGGTCTGATCTGTGGGCAAGCTGCTGGTGGGAATGCCATGGGCCGGTGGTGGGAAGCATGGGCCTGGGACTGTGGGGAGGGAAGAAGAGGTGGAATAGCTGCCATTTTGCAGGCTTAGTAGGTAGCCTACAGCTGGAACCAAGCAGGGACCATGGCAACTCAGGGTGAGCCTCAGGCAGCTCTTGCTGAAAGCTGAGGTGGAGCAAAGCTAACCTGGGCGTGGCGTGGGGGTGGGTCCTTGGCACCCAAGGTTGCGGTTCTGTTGATGGTGTCTTGGCAAGTCCAAGTGCTCTGCATTCTTTCCTCTTATGTTTATCTCTGCCTCTCAAACCAGAACACATAGATCCCCTCCCCACTCCATACACAGAAAAACACTTGGAGGCATGCCTTACTGTTATCCAAGTGGTTGGCCTTAATGATCTTCTCTGAGTAGTCAGAAATACTGGAGCATTCAATCTAGATAAGACACAGAACAAAAGGGCAAGGAGTTAAAAACAAAACAAAATGTAGTTTGGGTCTTTCATGTCCCCGAAGGCCTATCTATTGAAAACTTATGTAGCTGTTAGGGTAGGGGTTTCAACTTGTGTAACTCTGGGATCCAGGCTTGGATCAGCAGAGCACAGCTCTAGTTGTGCCGTAGGTCATGGAAGCAAGGCCTTGGGGGTCTACTTCTGGTGCCTCGCCCCTTCTGCTCTGGCACTCTTGCCCTGCTCTAGTTCCTGGCTATTATGCACTGTGTAGCATTGTTCTGCCACATCCTCTGTCATGGTGTCTCTGTACTGGGACCAGCTGGCCATAGTCTGCAACCACGAGAAAATTAAAACCTCTTCTCTCTTAAATAGTGGGTGTTGGGTCCTGTGCCTCACCAGTGAAAAAGTGACTAGTGCTGCTTGTTCTCCAGACTGTGGTGGAGAAACTTTAGGACATACGCTTGAAGGGGATACTGGGCCCCTGGAGCCTTCCTCTCCCTGCTTTCCAGTAGCCATGAGGTGTTCCACTTTGTGCTTCTACCATGACCTCCTGCCTCATCACAGATTCAAGATAATAGGACCAAGCAGCTATGGACTGAAACTTCTGACTCTGAGGCAAAGTTAAACCTTTTCATCTCACAAGTTGTTTGTCTCTGTGCTAGAAGCTGAGTAACTCAACATCCAACATCAATCCAATGGACAGAGAAGCTGGGTTTCAGAGATGTCTAGTGGCTTGTGCACAACTGCACGATGAATCATAACAAACTGAAAACACCAACTCACCTCTCTCAAGACACGGAGAGCTAGCTGTGGCTCCAGAATCTGAGCTGGACACTCAAGAGGAGCTGGCTGACCTTATGCTCCTGGCCAGAAAAGGAGCACAGCATGACCTCAGGGGAGACTTGGAGCATGAGGCAGGCCAAGCTACTGCAAGCCTCTCTCCAACCC
>PVKN010015281.1:0-18613 GCA_004027915.1 Capromys pilorides | reverse complement strand
AAATATGCATCAATTTATAAGCTGTCCTCATATTTTCCTGTGGTTCACAGTCATAATGAAATTACATGTGATTTTAGCTGAATGACATGATTCTATAGTTTTATGCATCATATTCAGTTTAGAGAAAAATATTTATTTCATTTTTTCTATATCTATTTTTTTGTTCAACTGCTTAGATTAAAATGGTGAGTGATGGAATATTGTTTGTGATAAGGATCATTTCTGCCTAGAAAGGAGGTTGAAAGAACAGTAGTTGATTGGTCATTTATTTCCAAGCACACGCATACGCTTAGATCCTCACTGAATTTTTATTACCTTTATGTTGTACATATATAAAGTAAACTTTAAAGGAGAATAAAAATTTCCACTTAGTAAGTCATAGGTTAGGGCAGCATTAGGCATTGAAAAATCTTGAAGAGGAAAATGTGTCTTTAATGACATCAACTACATTTTCTTCTTGAAGGGTTACTTTTACCATCCTATTCTTTTATGCAGTAACTTTATAGAGACTCTCCTTGTCACTGCCCCCCTCTAAGTTTCTTTTCATATTAACTTTTCAAAAATTCTTTCACACAAAAAGGATTGATAGTTGCTCACACAAAAGAAACTGATAGTTGCTCAGTGGAAGCCCTTCCAGGAGAGCTGTCATTTTAAGCCTTTAATTAAACAGAACAATCTTTTGCTTTAGGATTTCACAAAATGTAGTCAATAGAAACGGTGCTTTCTGATAGCCAGAGTTCCCTGATATTCTTATATTATATCAGGTAGGTAACTCTCTATTCGGTCCCCTATCCCGGACAAATTAGGCCCTTCTGGGCAACAGCATTTTAAGTAAAGATAATTCCAGTCCTAATTCTGCCTTGTTATTTCTACTTTTCATAAATCATCTTCTAAAAATAAAATTCAATAAAAATAATTGGATGAACAATTACGTACCTAAAGAATTGGTGGTAACTTCTGCAAATTGATCTTTTGCATGTTGGTCTTCTGCAAAGTTCCATGAGCACTCGCAGTACACAGACACCCTAGGCAAATAATGTGGATGGGGCACTGAGATGGTGAAGAAGCTGCATCTCTACTGCAGTGGCAAACAGAAGCACAACACAACACCCAGGATTTGGAGGCAGATTCATTTATGTGGATGGGCACCGATTAGGATCATTCCCAAAATATTAAACACCAATCTTTGGAGGTCTAGGGCTTTTATACAAGCCAGAGGTACAAAGGAAGTATGAAAGCAAGACAGAACATCCTGGAAGTTTTTCTGATGAGCTATCAGGATGAGATCATCACTTATAAGGGTAGATTAATGATCATCAGCTTGTGAAGCTGGGTGCAATGTACACCCAGCAGATCTAATCAATGATAGTATCCTATATGATCAATTACACTCTCATGGTAATGAGGTTCAAGAAGGTAACTACAAAGCTATCACACAGTTAGAGAGCTAGGCAGTTTCAAAAGAACAAAGATTCATAAAGAACAATTTTTCTTGTATAATTTTCTCTTTCACTACAGTGTCATATTAGCTGCAGTGGAATGGATTCCATTCTTAGTCTATGACTAAGCCAGGGGAGGGGCTGCTTCTCCTCAAATCAGACAGGAGTTGAGAGATCATGGCATTTACCAACGTGCTAACTATCTACTATCACCAACGCTGGACTTCTGATGGTGGAAGAAAGGAGATGAGGTCCTTACAGGTTAAAAAAAAAAAAAAAAAAAGCAGCAGTTAAACCTCTGACACTCTACACAGCCTAAGCGTCAAGTTCTGTCTTCCAAATCTGGCATCTGTCCTAGCCATAATCAGTAGTGCACAGTAACCTGACCCGTCCCAGTACCATGCATGGTAAGAATTCTCTGAATTGTTCTCCCAAGGGACAAGCACCTATGACATGTGGCAATCTGTCACCACTTTTTATGAAAGCATAACACACAGTATACAAATAGAGGTTCAATATAGGCGTGAGGCCAACTCTCCCACAAACTGCTATGCACAGTACAATGCAGAATAGCACTGGAATACAAAACAAAGAATGAAGATGAGTTTGGATGAGGACAACAGCTTACATTCTTGTTGGTGTCAGTGAACAGAATCAAGATGGAGCAAGTGACACTCTTTGAGTGTATTTGTCCCATAAAATGGGTGTTTTCAAGATTGTCATGAGAACTAATAGAGACATATGAATAGTTTCTACTGCTATGAAAATGGCTATAGTAGTGCTCTTTGATTAATATATTATCGCTTTTCTTTGAAAAATAAAACTAGTAATCAGGGCACATAAGTGGATTTTTATTTCAAAAATAAAATGATTAAGCAGCAGATTAGAAGAATATTAGGATTATGTTTTTGTTAAACTGCTTAGTAAAATATGCGAGGTGTCTTATATTGAAATAGCCTGTGACAACATGAACACATAAAACTAAAACAGTATTTGTAAACAACTTCTTCCAAAATGCATACAAATTATCATTATCAAGCCATTTCTTCAAAAGGAAAAATACCAGATTTCAGTCTCTGAAAAGGAGAATACACACAAGAAGCTTCTGAAGAAATCTCACCTACGATTTTGCAGATTCCATCTAAACAAGTCAAGAGTGTGGGTGGGTTGCTAGGGAATGTGGCAGTTTAGAGAACGTGTGTGATAGCACTGAAAACTTGGGCCCACAAAGAAATTAAATTGTTAAGAATTAAGTAGTGAATCTAGCCTGAGCAGACGTTTAAGACACTGCATGGTGTCACACATTGAACAGGATTCCTCGCTCATGCCTATGGTAACTGAGCATCTGATGCTTGATAAAGCTGTTCGTAATAGAGCTAGGAAGAAGTTAACATTTCAGAAGAAGCAGTCTTTGCCATACCTGGCTCTATGTGTGCCTGAAAGGATTTTAATTTGAGTAACAAATCAAAAGCTTTCAGTCTAGAGCTTTCAATAGCAGGACTTGGGGCTGGGGAGATAGCTCAGTAGAATAAGCACTTGCCTGGCAAGCGCAAGGTTCTGAGTTCAATCCCTGGCACTGCAATAATAATAATAATAATAATAATAATAATAATAATATATGTATAAATCAGGACTATTCCAAGAATATTAATCAGTCCATGAACTAAATTGTTTGTTTCCTAAAGATTTTGATACCCAAAATCTTCCTACTTTTTTAGGAAAATTCCTGCCTCAAAATATCACAGTAGTGGGGCCAGGGAAATAGCTACGTAGAATAGGCACTTGCCTGGCAAGTGCAAGGTCCTGAGTTCAATCCTTACTCCTGCAAAGAGAAAAACAAGAATTTGGGCCACTGAGATAGTTCAGCAGTCGAAAGCACCTGCATAGGCAAGCTTAGGCAACTGCAGGAACTGCAGTTCAATCCCCAGCACCATATGCTGTGCCAGCCCCATCCCGAGGGCAGGCTGAACCAGCCATAACATATATATAAATAAAAAAAAGTTTTAAAAAATCTCAGTAGAATAAAGATACTTTGCATATTTACATGGAAAACATAAGGAATAAAGGTATTTTTAAGAAAAAAAAAACCCAGAAACTCCTGTTGTTTATGTTAGAAGATGAACTTACTCATAAAACAGGACCAAGATTTTAACATCTGCTGTGTCTTAAAAATATAAATAATCTGAGTGAATGAGACCTGTGGTTCTACACTATACAGCCATGTGGAAAAATGAATGACTGATTCCCCATCATCAGGTGATTTAAAGTCATGAACCATTTCATCTCCATGAGAATCCCATTTTGCCTTATGGCTACTTAGGAAGTTGAGGCAGGAGGATCCCAAGCGTGAGGCCAGCTGGAGCAATTCAGCAACACTTTGTCCAAATAAATAAAGAAATGGGCTAGGACTATAGACCAGAGCTACAAAAAAAAAAAAAAAAATTAAAATAATTCATTTTCCAGATGAAAAACCTTATACACAATGACCCTTGCCCCAAAAGACAAAGTGGGATGTCGAGATTCCTCTAATTAGAGTTATATCCTCAAATCAATTTCCTTTGCAAAGAGTATAGGTTAAAATTAACGAGCAGCTGAGAAGGTACATAAAATATATAACTATATAAGGCTAATAAAATGATCCAATAAGTTTCTGAGTTGGCTGATTGAAAATAGCAGCCAGGACTGACATGTTTGAGCTTTCCTATAACTATGGATCAGCTCTCTTCCTGGAACAATGAGTTTTTCTTGAGGCATTATTCATCCTGCGTCTGTCCTTAATTGAAGGTAGTTAGGTATGTGACTTGTTCCCAAAGTAAAGCAGAGAAAAAGAATTCATTTTTGAAATAAAAAAATCTATAATAAATAGTGGATTTCATAGTGCTTCTACAGTTTCATCATCACTTCTTGAATGTACAATTACATTTGCTGAAGACTGAGGAAAAAGACACTCCAGGGAGTGGTTCAGTGTTGGCTAAAGAACACATGGCGTCTTAATTTGTTGTTGCTGTTATTTATTTCATCACTTGTTTCTCAAATGTTATAATCAAGCCCTTGAAAACCCAGACTTCTCAGTTTCTTGCACAGATTCTGTGGAACTGCGGAATAATTTAAGCTTTTTATCTGAGTTAGAATCTTTACTTCTGTAGTTCACCAACCTCATCTGTCACGTATATGTCACTGCAATGAGAAAAATCTTACTAGGCAGGAAAAAAATTAAAAACAAATTAATGTGGGAAGATGATATAAATCAAGTGGTGAAGCCAAGAGTGAATTATCAAAAGAGCTTTCATCAGGAGCTAACACATTTTCTTTTATGTCAAGAGGAATCCATTATGTGTTTTTGTTTGCACTATTATACTTCAAGTGGCATATTAAAGAAATAGATTTATTAGGATTTACTATGTGTTTTACTCTGATAGAAAAGAATAGTGGTCCTTCACATTTAATTTGAAAAGACTTAAACTTAGAAAATTGATGTGGACCCTGACTAGTAATGAATAAAAAAAAAATACTATTTTTAACTTAAAACTCAGGAATTAATCCCCCCTTATAAATTAAAAAAAAAATGCATCATACTTCACTTACTCTGTCTAAAACCCTCAGAATCCATTTGGCCAAAGGGCAATTTGATATTCTTTAGAGCAAATGCATGTTTTCTTTAAGGAGAGAAAAGAAATAACAAGCATTGTTTGTATTTCTCAGACTTGTTTTTCCTGAATAAAACTCACCAATGGCTTTTAGAAAGATATACCTGCATAAAAAAAGAAAACTCCGTAACAGCTTTGAGAATGCCAAGCAATTTAAGGGAAGATCAAAAGTAGACAGAATTTCAGATGGGAATCACTATTTGCCTTTCAGTGGCAAACTACTTTTAACTGTCCAGTCACCACACCTGTTCTTTTATTAGAGAAACATAAATAGACATGTTGGGCTCTTTCTGCAGATCTTTCTCACTCTTGCTGTCCTTCCTGCCCCCTTTCTGTGTGTGTGTGTGTGTGTGTGTGTGTGTGTGTGTGTGTGTGAGAGAGAGAGAGAGAGAGACAGACAGACAGACAGAGAGAGAGAGACAGAGAGAGACAGAGAGAGACAGAGAGAGAGAGGCTGACTTGTTGGGGAAGGAATGTCTCAGAATTCAACTTCACCTTAGATACCAATCAGTCAGTCATAACAGGCGAAAAGGCTAGCTGCAACAAGGAGAACTGTTTTTAGATCATGAGCTCTAAAAGTGTCTCCAGAGGTACACAAGAAGAGCGTTACTTATATAGGGAAGAGAAAACAAGGTTAGAAGCCACCAGGCTTGAACAAGCAGGATAAAGCATTGTCTGGTGGAAGCGGATCAGAGACTGCTGTGCTGAGGCCTGTTCTCGGCCGGTCCCCTTCAGAACGGGCTTTCTACTCCTTCCAGCTGAGGGTGAATCTGTGCTTGGGGACATGGGGAGAAGAGAAAGAAAGGCACGTGGTTAGCGGGCATCCTGTGCTGATGAATCAATGTGCGCGAGCTGTTTGTCTAATCTGTTAGAAGGCAAGGAATGGATTTGGAGCCTGGCCCTCTGACCTTGTCATAGGGAAACAGGCGAGCTAGAGTGGTTCTTCGCAGTGTACTCTTTGGACACCCGAAAGGCACAAAGATTTCATAAAAGTTTCTTTTCCCCCAGTTCACGTCAGAGAGCTAGAGTAAAATTCACCATCTCCAGTCTTGAGGTCAGCCCTGAGACTCCGTCTTGCCTTTATAACACTTCCATTTTCTCATTTGTTACAAAGATGCTTGAAGAGGAGGACCACGATTTCAAAGTGCTTGGACAAGGACTCAAGAAAGAATGTCACTGGGAAGTTTTGAAGGAGGAAAGAGAGCTCCTGGAGCAGCAGCACGTGAGCTGAGAAGATCCACAGAAAACAATCATGGATTCTCAAACAAGATAGATGCGAATACAAGGTATCGACTGGGTCAGAAAGTCACCAGAGCTGCGAGGTCTCTGCTGGAGTCTGTGGTTGGTTTCCAAAGCTCTGAGCTAGGCAGATACCGAGGCCTCTGGTGGTAAAGAGGATGAAAACAGAAGGGAGATGAGTACAGAGCGGGATGGGTACAGAGAGGGATGGATACAAAGAGGGAGGGTGCAGAAGAGGGGTGGGGACAGAAGGGGGGTGGGGACAGAAGGGGGGTGGGGATAGAAGGGGGATGGGGACAGAAGGGAGAGTATACAAGGACTTGAGAGGATATTCAAAGTTTCTTTCATGCAGCGTTCACCACGTGATGTGGCCTGAACCAAAGCAAGGAAACAGGCACCACAAGGACAAGTGATGGCCCGAGAGGGGAGCAGGGCACACCGGTGGCTTTATTATGTCTCAGATAGCTAGGGAAAAAAGCACGTGCAATTATCTGGATGGTGGATATTTTCCTCTTGGAAAATGCTGCAGAAATGTGAAGTGCATAAAGTCCCTGAGTCTTTAAATTTCTTTCAGTTCACTTTGTTCATCAGGAACACTGCTTCCCACATTATAAGTTTATCTGATGCGTTCATAGGCCAAGAAGGGCTTGAGAAAAGTGCAGTTTTTCAAAGCAGACCAAAAGTGATGACTACTGCAGATAGTGCCATCAAAGGCATCACGAGCATACCGTAAATTATGGAATTCATCCCAAAAAGATAGAAAGAAATTAACTCTGCTTATAAGTAACACAATGCTGATAATTTGCCTTCAGTGTCATCATTTAGGAGTAGTTAGACCTCGTATCACTACTGAGATAAATTAGAAGCATAATACGGTCCATGTTTTGTGTAATTTTGCAGTAATAATGTCATTTCTGACATACTTTGTCTCTGTCGTGGAGGTAATATGATTTGTTCCTTAATTATATTTCTGGCTGATGGTAAAATAACAAAGAATCACACCAGTGAATTCATCTTCTTATAATACCTGTTACTGAGAGCTTTGGGTAACACTAAAGAGGTGGAGAGGAAAGAGGCTTGGCACGCTAGATTATGTTTTCCCTTTCTCTTTCTTGTCCTAGTTTATACAATGTTATTATTCTGCATCCTATAAATTAGACGTAATTACATTTTAGTGTCATCTCCATTCCTCATGCTGTTCCAGCGCTCACGGACGCTTACCAAGCGTTCTGCACTGCGGCAGCATGGAAAGTTGGAACTCACGGAAGGATCTTAGCCCTGTTTCCTACGCGCTATTACCAAAGCTCTCTTTAAACACTCTCCTCCGGGGGTGGAGGCAGACATGCCTCAAGTAAATCTCCAACCAATGGACAGCCCCGATGGAGACTCTGAAAGGTGTATTCACAATAATTTCAGAGCTTTTCTATGGTCCTTCGTTAACCAGTATTCACAACACCCTTGTTAGAGTTTGGTGAAGGATTGTAAAACTGAAGCATCAGAGTCCCTCTTCTCACCTATGGCCAATCGCCGACATCCAGGTAAATTCTGTCCTCTTCCAGATCTTCCCTGAGAGCTGCCGCCTCCCTGTTCTCCTTCCAGCAGTGCCAAACAACAGCACGTGTCCTCTTTCTCCTCCTTCATCCAACTCTGGAAAAGTCAGCCAAGAGAGGAGCGCGGTGCAGCGGGCTGACCTTGGTTGACATTGCCAAAATTGTTTCTTTAGCACATGCTTCATGTGAATCGAAATAAAGATAAATAAAAACAAGGCTCAAGCCCTCCTGAAGCTGGCGGAGTACTAATCCACTGGGAAAGGTTCTGGTAAGTTCGTTTGCCCCAAAGTGTTGTTAGCTGACAACAATTAGCTCCATCGGGCTCTACTGCAGCAGGTTCCTTAGCAACCCAGATCCTCCTCCTGGCTCGCTGGGAGGAAGCAGAGGCTAGGTTACTTTGGTCCTCCTATGCACAAACAGCTTCAGAAGCAATCTGTGAGAGAACTCTGAAGTCGCCCCACTGGAGCTCTGGAGAATTGCCCGCCATCCTATTTCATTTTGGGCCTTTTCCAGAATGGGAACCTAGAAATGTCCCTTCAGGGCTTTGCTGCCAACCAGGACGATGCGTGAGCAGAGCTGACCTTGTGGCCAATGTCTTCAAGAGACTCCTTTTCTCATTAAGGATTTTATTTCCTTCAAAAGCACCCTAATGGAGTTGAAAAACTGCTTTCCTTGAAGAGTGTGTTTCCCAGCCTGATCCACGCTGCGGAGCAGCAGCCACAGAATTTAAGTTTAACTTGCTTTAATTTTAAAGGGCACCGTGGCAAATGTTCAGAATGTTAGTAATTTAGGTTGAAAATTAAGTAGCCTCCTGAGTGAATTTCACATTTCAGTGAGTGTACAAATGAGCAGTGCCCAGAGCAACAGTTTGAGCAAAGCTTTTCTGTAGAAATTATCTATATCTATATATACCTCTAAACACATTGGTATTCTACAATATGTGTTTATATTTTTGCATATGAATTTATACATATATAATTTCTTAGAGCCAATCTGTGATTGTTTAATAGTATAAAAATGCCAAAACAATGGCTACAAGACTTACACACTAAGATATTTCTTTTTTTTTAGTATGTGTGCTGCCAAAGCATGCAATAAGATATTTCTTTTATTATGTTTGTAATAATAAAATAATGAGAATGAAGATTAAACTCTGGGCCTCACAGAAAATTTTTGAAGAAAATTATGATGTCCTTTCCTATTGTTATTCAGAATGCTATGTCTAAATTTAATTTATATCTATCTATCTATCTATCTATCTATCTATCTATCTTGTCTGTCTGTCTCAGTTATTCTTCTCTCATTGCTGGGACAAATACCCAACACCCAAAATGAAGGAAGGAAAGGATTATTCAGCTCACAGTTACTGGAGAGTTCAGCCCATACTCGGCTGGCTCCAAGGCAGAGTGGCACAGGGCAGAGGGCATCAGTTCATGGTGGTGTTAAAGGGCAAGAGGAGCCAAGGGAGGAGCAGCGGCAACTATGGCAACAGGGTCTGTCTCTCTGTCTATAATCAAGCTCTCAGCCCCAGGTTGGGTGTAGCACTCACACCTATAATTCCAGTAGTACTAAAACCTATAATAATCCCAGTGGATAACCCATAATCCCAGTGGATCATGAGTTAATCTCAAACTCTGGAAATCCCCACCCCATGACTGCGTGAGGCTTTAAGGGGACAACTAGACACAAACCATAACAATATATATATATATATATATATATATATATATATATATATATATATTCTGCAGAATCAGTAGGCTTACAATAAGGTTCTTTTCATCTATGAACATAAGGATTCAGCTAACTGTCCTTAGCTGTGTATGAGATCCAGTTTTCATCTGCTCTAATCCCAAGGGATAATGTTATGGTTTGCATCTAGTTATCCCCCCAAAGCCTCATGCAATCATAAGGCTGGGGCTTCTAGAGTTTGAGATTAACTCATGATCAACTGGCTGGGGTTATAGGTCTTAGTCCTGACGAGATTATGGGTCTGAGTACTGCTGGGACTATGGGAATAGCCTGAGGTGGATAGCCTGAGGCAGAGCAGCTGAATGTAATATAAGAGAGACAGAGAAACAAACTCTCTCTGTTGCCTCCATTGCCACTGTTGCTGTTCCACTGCCATGAACTGGATGCTCTCTGCCCTGTGCCACTCTGCCTTGGAGCCAGACAGCTATGGACTGAACCCTATAGCAACTGTGAACTAAATAAACCTTTCCTTCCTTCATTTTGGGTATTGACTATTAATGAGAGAAGAGTAACTAAGATAACTGATGTAAACTAAGTAGGGAAGAAAATAAGAGCAGGAGCATTCTGTAGTTTATGTCTCACAACTTTTCATGAAAGTTTTGGGTTTTTTTTTTTTTTATCCTTGTTTATTATGTAATTCTGTTGCAGTAGAAGATTCAAGATGCCTGCTTCTCAGTAGCACAGCCAGGAAGTAGAGTGTTGCATGAGATGTCAATGTGCCAATCACTTCTCATAGAAATAGGACAGCTGGGTCAGGAGGACAGAGTGTGTGTAGGAGGGGAAAAGGAGGATATTGGAGCCATTCTGCTGAGGAGGCTCAGGGCTGCGTGAGGGCTTGGGACATGAGGGCAGCCATTTCAAGTTTTCTTGGGAGCTTCTACCATCACAGAGTAGAGAATCTATGTGGAGCATGCTGAATAGTAAAGTTATCTTAAAGGAAAATTTTTAAGAAAAGCTCTTCTGACTGCGACCTCTGTTCTGAATTTCTGAAGGCTTTGCTTACAGTGGCAAAAAGGAAAAGCTGTTCTTAGTCAGAGGCTGCTAAGAAGAACATGTGCCACACATTAACCAATAAGCTACATAAAATATATCAAGATGAGGATCACTCAACCAACGTTACTCTCAATACAGAGATTAACAATGGCTTGGTGGGGGCCCAGTTAGCTGTGTCCTATGCTCAGGTGGCTTACAGTGAGATGCACGGCTTTTCAGAGGTCATTTAGCAGCAGTTCCTGGCTGGACCAGAGCTCCTTCAGTGCTAGCACTGGACTTGAGCTCTGCAAGATTGTTACTGCTCTTCGTTTATTTAGTTTAGAAGCCAGGTGTGGTGGTGCACACCTGCAATCCCAGCACTTAAGAAGCTGAGGCAGGAGGATCAGTGCAAGTTCAAGACCAGCCTAGGCTACAAAAGAGAGCTTAAGGCCAGCCTGAACTGCACAGCGAGACCCTGTCTCAAAAAGACCAAAAAAAAGCAGTGTTTTTGCAGCTCGCTATATCACTGCTGATGTGTTTTACTCTGTCGGACTTCCTGACATTCATACCATAGGGATTATGTATTAATAAATTTTTAGCAATCTGTATTACTTGCAATAGCTTCTCCTTTCAAAGCTAAAAAAAATCTTAGTTCTAAACTACATCTTGACAAAGAGCATTTAAATAATAGTTTTTGTTTTTGTTTTCTTTTTGTGGAACCAGGAATTGAACTCAGGCCCTTGTGCTTGCCAGGCAAGTGCTTATTCTGCTGAGCCATCTTCCCAGCCCTTTAGATAGTAGTTATTGACTCTAAATCCCTTCCACAACCTTTGATGGAGAAATACGTTTATTTTATAGCTTTGTGGTTAGGACACCGAAACACAGAGAGGCTGAAGCCACACAGTTGGTTATTATTCGAGATACAAGGTGATTTTAGCCTCTCGCCAAGATTAGGACCTTCACACTACTCTGTACTACTTATTTTCTAGATGATGAGGCACAACAGATCACTGATCAACTTCAGTAAGAAAGTAATGAAATTCTATTTGTAAGAATAGGAAAATATAGTAATATCAAAAATCAAAAATGCTTGTGCTTATATATATTTTTAAATTTTATTTATTTATTTATTTGTTTGTTTGTTTCTTTATTTATTTTATGGCTGGCTCAACCTGCCCTGGTGGTGGGGCTGACGCGGCATATGGTGCTGGGAATCGAACCGCAGTCCCTACAGTTGCCTGAGCTTTCCTATTCAGGTGCTTTAGACCACTGAACCATCTCGCCGGCCCCACTTGTGATTATATTGTTGAACACTAGTCATTGGAGGTGACAACACAAGAAAAAAATACTGACTAGAAAAGAAATGAGAAGGAGACAATGTCACTGGCAGGACCTGGAGTACTGAGCAAACCAGGAAGACATCTTTGGGATCTTTGTATCAGAGCCACTCAGTGGGGGACCATAGCACAGAAGAGCTGGAGGGGCATGGTCCTTGCAGGTCCCCAAGCTTTCTCTGTGCCTCACCTTGAAGCAGCACTTGTAGTGAGGGCCACAGAAGTTTGCTAATGGACTGTCTTCCTTTTGCTTTCACCTAACTGGGAAACAGATTTGGGGTTCAAAGTGCTGGTGATGGGGAAAATTTCTCCTTCTGTACACATAGACAAGCTGCTGCAGAAGTTTCTGGGACAGAGAAAGAGAGGCAGGAGATGGAGAACAAACTTGCACGAGGACAGATCACCACCTCGGTAACATCTCATTCAAAAATATCTTCTGATCTTTTTAATATTTTTAATATTTAATGTTTAGGAAAAAAAAGAGAAGAGGTAGAGCATCGAACAGGATATTTTGAATAATAAAGGAAGTGAAGTACACTTTGCAACATGATTGCTTACTGAGAAAGAGACCAGAAAGGCTGCAAGCCAATGAGGAGGACAAACAAGCTGGGTGAAGTGGAAAAGGAGAGAGCAACGGCTGTGAGGGAGAGGAGTGCTCTAGAAAGTTCTGCTCTTTATGATGTGTTCTGGAGCAGGAAGGGACGCTGGTGAGATTACTGCAAGGGAGCAAGGGGTGATGGGGTTTTCTAATCATTCAGCCGAATGCTAGGAAAATCAAACAGACATTTAATGCTCTCTGGAAAACAGTGTCTAATTATTTTCTGTGTCTCAGGCTCTGACTCTAGAATTCAGAAGGAGAGTTTATAAACAAAGGAAAGTGGCTTATTGACATGTATAATATACTATTTTCAAGTATGTTTTTACAAAGCAGTGGCATTAGGAGATAAATCAGAAATGAACGAAAGCACAGTGGTGTGTTTTAAAGTCTTTTTGCTCAGAGATCAAGATCTGAAATGAAAATAAATTGGTTTAACCTTGCGGTGATGTCAGAGATGATTTAAATATCGATATTGGGTTATTTGCATCTGAGACTGAAAAACAACTTCGAAAAGATTTAAAGTGTTCTTACCCTTTCCCCATTTAGAATGTTCCTTCTCCAAAGAAGTCTGATAAGTTTCTAATAAGCAAATGCTTACGGGGCTTACAAATCAGCTAAATGGGCTGTTTTAATCACTATAAAAATGAAGCATTCTTGCAGAGACCAAAGGGCCAATTACTTGATCTAATAATTTCTTCAAAGAAACTACATCCTAAACTATTACAGCCCAGCACAGAACTGATTACAACTTGGTGAACCATTTATTCAATTGTTATCAATGGCTAAGCAACATTATTGAAAAGATACAACCACATTGTTTCCTATCCTAGCACATGCATTGGAGGACTGGCCAAGGCAAACCAAGAATGGCTTCAGTGTATTTGGGTGGACTCTGTGGATTCATTCTCCATAAGCAAACCTTTGAATTACTTGACAACAAGAAGCCTGACACCTTCTTGCTGTAGGGAAGGAGGCAAAGAATAAAAGACAATGGTTTTAGAATAAAACTTCTAGCGAAGTAAATACCACAGTGTGGATATTTAATTCCTTTGTATCCTTAAACTGTAGTACTGATCCCTTGATTTTGTCTGCTCACCACGCAAGTTTGCTCTGGAGACCAGAATTATGGCTTTTCTCTTAAATTTTGGCAAATTTTTCTCCAAGCCTTCTTGCTCAGAGGGAAGGGATTTAGGCTGTAGCCAGTGTAACAGATTTACAGTGAGTGGCTCAAGGACAAGCACAGGAACCTATTTCAAGCCAAGAAAGAAGAGTAGTGCTTGCTGTTTTTAGCCAGATTCACAGAGAGATCCATGAGCAAAAATCAGAGTAGAAAGAATTTTAAAACTTTTAGTTGGAAAAAAAAAAGCATGAGTAAAGCTGCAAGCAAAGGAGATGCGGATGCTGAAGAGTTTCATGAAAGAGAAGCCCAGTGCTTTGCACCAGAAGAAAGATGCGTTGCAGGTGCATGAGGTATAACAAGAGCCCATCCATGGCTATCTCAGGGGTATAAATGTGTAAAGTTGTGAGAAAGACATCTATGGGAAAAGAGCCCCCTGGAACCCAGTTTATTTAGAGCAGTCTAGGAAGGTGTTTCCTGGTGTTCAGCCTTTTGAGCACAGAGAGGCCACTGTAGCCAGGGTTCAAAGGGAACCGATTGGTAGGCCATGGCATCATGCAGTTGATTGGCTGCAGAATGATGAACAGTAAAAGAGTTGTCAGGTCTTGAAAGCTTCCATTCTGATTTCAAAGGAAGGCCTTGGAGGCTAGGCAATGTGAAAGAAGACAATCTACGGCAGGAGCTCTGGGGAAAGTGCTGTGTAATGCTGGAAGCGTGAGACAGAAGCTGCCCTGGAGAACCCAGCAAGCTGGAGGTGGCTGGAACACGAATTATGCAGGGACAGCCACAGGCAGCACCCAGAGGCAACCGACTGGATGAAGTCCCAGTGGCCCTCTTGAAGCAGGAGACTAGGGTGTGGCAGAGCTGGCTGGGGAAGTAGGTGGGGACTGTTTTGGCATATGTGCTGCAGAAGTGAGCACCCTGTGACCTGTTAATTAAAAAATCCCAGGACACCTTGTGAGAACTCCAGCAGTTCTTTGACAGAATGCTGCTATAGTTTATGTCTATATGTCCCCCCAAAGCCTCATGCAGTTATGGGTCGGCTACTGGAGTTTGTGATTGATTATTGTGGGTGTGGTGTGTGCTCCACATTCTCTGGAGCAGGTAATCTGCATTACCATATAAAGAGGGGAGAGTGGCTGGCCGGCTGCCTGAGCTGCTGCCACTCCTTTTGCTCTCTGCTCTTTGCCACCGCTGTGAATGGCTGCCCTCTGCCCTGTGCCGCTCTGCCTTGGAGCCAGCTGACTACGGCTTGAAACCTTCAGTAACTGTGAGCTAAATGAACCCTTCTTTCCTTCATTTTGGGTGTTAGGGATTTGTCCCAACAATGAGGGAAGAGTAACTGAGACAGATGCCTTAAGCCACATAGGAGTAGGTGACGCAGAGGTGGTCATCAACACTGAGCTCTTGGCTGCTGTAGGTCTTCACAGTTGTCCATTTTCATGCTGTGCAGTGTACTTTTTCTCTTACTTTTACTGGGCCCAAACTCACTCTGCAGAACGTGTTTCCTACTTTTAATAATGTAATACGTTTCACACCTGTCCTGACCAGTTTTTTTTTCGCAAGACAGAAAGAACCCAGAAACCACCTCTAAGAGACCCCAGCAACACAAAACCTAGTAACATTGTGGATCTCATTCCCCACCACATGTCCCCAATGCTAGACACCACACTTAGAGCAGCAAGATTTCATATTTCCCTTCTGGATTTTTGCACTGTTTTATTCTAATTCATTTTTATCCTCTTCTTTTCCCTTTTCGGAATGGGGATGTTTACATTTTGGAATGGGAATGAGAACGTGTTATTGTATCTTGGAAGCATGTAACTTGTTTTTTGAGTTTTATAGAAGTTCATAGATATGAATTTGCCTTGAGTCTGAAGACAGGCATTAAAATTGAAATTATATGCCATAATGAAACTGCTGAGATTTGGGCGAAGCAAGCAGTGCTTTCACTTCTTTGGGGTTACGCAGCCTAGTACTTCACAATAGATAGAATTATAACCTTGTCTTTATTGGGAGATTACCTCTGGCTGAAGGAGTTGTGTTTAACTCTCTATCTGACGAGGACTGAGGCAGGATGGCTAAGCTTGGTTGCCTGGAGATGTGTCTGGGATGTTACTGAAGCATAGGTCTGGCTGTGGCCCAGCAGACCGGCCCTCTCTCTCAGGGCTCTTCTCTTACACTCTGATTTTTGCAAGTGCCTTCCCTGCACAATGTCATTCTGCCGTGACATTAGTGTCTCTCAGCTAGCTGACCATGTGGTGAAAGCTCTAACATCACTACCCACAATAAAGCTCTTGTTCTTTAAGTATCTGGGGTTAGGTATTCGGGCCTGGGGTAGAAGACTGTCTGATGTCTTCGGTATAATACCCATGTGTCCCAGGATGTAAACGCCTCTTATTGATGTGTGTGACTCTTATAATTTGAGATAATTTTACTTCATGGGTTTATCACAAAGATTTGCTGAAATTACTTAATGTCTAATGACTGTCAAATAATTTTTTAATAAATTTTATTTTTAGAAAAATATATGTAAAGTTGTCATGTCATTCCACAGAACATTAGGAAATAAGAAATAAATTCTTATTATCCAAAAAGTAAAAAGCACAATCCTGAGATTTAGAAGAACTAATTTTTAGTCCTGGCTTCCTTCCATGTTTTGACTCTTAACCCCAGTTTGATGGGGCAGAATTTTTTTCATCTATAACATGAAAGCTGAAAAATATGCATTGTTTTTTAATGTCTACTTCAGTCTTAAAATTCATAATTTTAGTACTAATTTGTATTTTAGTGATTTCCCAAGCAGCAACTTATAAAACTGAAACAAGCCAAAGGAGAACTTATTGATATAAAAAAATAAAGAACTATACATTCTCATAGCCACTGATGTAACCGAGTTGGGCAGAAGTAGCTAAAAGTAATTTACAGTTTTTACACTGAGGAAGTATCTGCTGAACACGCATTGTGCGTACAGCTTTTAATGGAAGACTAACCCAGCGGCTGGGGAATGAGCAGATTTGGGAGAGTTTGGGAACCTCATCTCAAGTAAAATTCTGTTTCAATTCATAATTTGCCTGTAAAGCTGTAGCTGTAGCAATTTACCTATGCAGCTACTGCATGCTTTTTGTATGTCTCTACCACCTTCAACTGAGACCGTGAAGAGAACTGAACATTGAATTCAAGAATGTGTTTTTCTTCCTCATGAAGTTTGGCCCCAAGTCTGTGAGTGGCCGACTCTGTAGCAATTAGAAAACCACGTTTGGAGCAGCCAGCTCCTGACTCTGGATCATTTTCAGCAGGTGTTCCAGCTTTGTAAAATTCACCCTTTTCATTTTTGCTCCTGTCCTTTCCATTAACAAATGGAGTCCCTTGAGCATTTAGCGCCCCGTGGAAAGCCAAGTAGCCTACTCCATGGAAACACATTTGGATTAGGGTTGCCACTTTTCTTTGGCAGACAAAAGCAGTACCTCATAGTAGTTTTCACCCTTTTTCTCTGAGTTGCTTGCCAAGGCTGAGCAGTTTGATAGATTTAATAACGGGACTCTAAGGTCATGGAATCATAGGACTGACATTGAGGAGTTTGGATAAATAGAAGGTATTATCATGAAAATATGTGCAAGTATCCACATATATTAAAAAAAAATTACCTAAGATAAAGAGAGTGTTCAATTAAGGAGTCTGAAACAAGAGTAACCATATTCACTTCCTTTGGAACTATCCCACCTGTAATCATGGTGCTCATTAGCACTGACCTCCAGCTCCCACTTCTAGGGAAGTCTCATTATCATCATCAAATGTAGGCCAAAAGTTAAAATCACACATGTTTATTTGTTTTTCTAAAATTTGATTTGATTTGATTTAAACCTTATTTATTTATTTGTGTTATTGCCGCCTCAGCCTGCCCTGAGGGTGGGGCTGGCACAGCACGTGGTGCCAGGAATCGAACCATGATCACTGTGGTTGCCTAAACTTTCCTAAGCAGGTGCTTTAGACCACTGTGCCATCTCACTGGCCCCACACATGTTTATTTCATACAACATGATTCCACCTGGTAAATGCTGTGTTCTCCCACTGCTCCATAATAAGTACAAAGCTAAATAAAAATGGAAATTATTTTGTAAGCTTCCCTCCTCAAAAAGTAAAAGACACCTTGGGACTTAGTTTTGAGATACAGATTCTTGAAATTCTTTATTCTTTCATCAGCTCTGTTGCCCAAGGGGAAATCTGTTCAACAGGCATCATATGTCTTTAATAATGAAACAAACTACTGTAGCTCAAATCTTTCGAGCAGCTAAGAAACCCAGTTGTGTGTAGGAAATGCCAGAAGAGTTTGTTTTACAGAACTATAAACTCAGCAGCATTCAAGGGTTAGGCTCATTGCAGTTGGAGACAGCAAGGCAAAAGTAATAAAAACATTACAAAAGGCGATGCAGAAGGACTGAGTCTACGAAAGATTTCCCATGAAGTACCTTTATTATACTCCAGTGAGTTCTAGAATCCCACCCCCTGAATTTTTATTTAGGGGCTCAAGCTTCACAGAACTCAGTACAATCAGTTTCATCGTACTTAGAAAAGGTACAAAAGATCTTATTTTAAAATCTTCCTGCAAAATTTCTCCATGGAAAAGTTTCTTCAATGACCTGATTTTTAAATCTGTATTTCAGTTTGAAAACTGCAAAATTAGATTTAGCAAATTAGATATCCAAGACGCTGCTTCTAATAACACTTTGCTACACAAGGCAGCACATTACATGCCTTAGCCAACAAAGAACAATGACTAAAGGCTGCTATTAAACAAAGCAGATACATTAAAGATGACAATAAAAATAATTGTGTTGGAAGCAGTGAATAAACATTTTACGCGTTATTTCCATATGGTCTATCTGCAGCTTCAGATTGATGCATGTGTTCTAGTTCAATCCAAAAATGCTAAGTCAAAGTGATACAAATTTAAGGAGACATTAG
>PVKN010015280.1:0-18600 GCA_004027915.1 Capromys pilorides | reverse complement strand
AATATGGCCAGTTTTGATATGTAAGGAAAAAGGTTACTATCTCTAATTCATGATCCTATATCCACAAGGGAGAAAAGCATTCTCCTCTACCTTTTTAGGGTCTGTGGTTAGACCTAAGGATTGGACTGACGTAAGTCAGCTTGGCAAGAGAAAAACATACACATTTTGATTTGATTTATTATTATTATTATTATTCTTTTGGTATGTTGGAATCTTTTCTTAAAAAAATGGAAACCTAAAGAAGTTCTTATATCTGATCTCTTGTATACTAAATGAGGAAATAATAATACATTACAAAAGCGTGATAAGGCAAACTGACTTCCTTTTCTTTCTTTTTTTTTTTTTATTTTAGGGAAAGATCTACAGGGTGTTCAGGGTCTCACAACTAGATCAGACTCTAGTGCTCCACCTGTTTACAGTGTCCCACGAGCTGGGATTGCAGCTGTGTGCCACCACTCCCAGTCTCAATTGCTATCTCTGTGTGTCCCAGGGGAGGGGGCTGACAGGCAGGCCCAGGGACCCTACCCCATCCCCCGTCCTCCCTGTGCCTGCTTGCAGGGGCTTTAATCTGCTGAGCTATTAGGCCAGCCCCTCCCTTGAGGGAAAACTGGGAAGATGGAAGTTAGTGTGACAAGGTTTATGCTGGTTTTTCCCTGCCGATAGGACCCATCACGCCCTAGCTCGCAGTATACAGGCCAAGATATTGTGGTCTAGGGTGGGGACCCCTGCTTTAGAGATTCCCCCATTTGCTTTTATGGCCAAGTGCCCTTTTTGCACCTGCTGTATTTCCAGTGCCACCTTCTCAAACTAATCCCTGTGCTGGTGTGGCACATTCAAGTGACTTATTCTCTGTATGTGCACCCCATTACACACCGTATGAGATGGCAGTTAACATTATGTTAATCAAGATTGCTGATTGATTGTGTTGATCTCTCCTGCTAAACCTGGACTTTCTCTAATTCTTCACAGTAACAAGTGATTAGGGTTGTCATCTTTTACCAGAAGTTACTGAAATCATAATCCAAGTTGCCTGTGCATAAACTCATTTTATTGGTGCATGCGTAAATACCGCGAGCCTTTTGGTTTGATTGTTTCTTTTGCATAAAGAACTTTGAGTTAGAACATGGGTGCCAGGGCTGTGTGAGATAAGAGAGTCTAAGAATAATGTCCCTGGGAAGGAAGAGGAGCAGCAGACAGATCCTGCTGAAGGACAAGCACCTGTGCCTTGTTAATAATTTATGAAAAGGAGAGCGGTGTTGGCAGAGAGAAAGGAGTCCTGTGCCCCTGCACCCTGCCCTGTGTACATGAGAGATCAGGAAACACGTTTGCAGGGTCCAGGACACAGGGTGGCACTTGGCTGATGTCCACTGTACATGTGACAGTGAGGGGTTCTGAGGTAAGTGATGAGTGGTGCCAGCACTCCCTGAAGTAGAGAATACAGGTGGAGAAGCCGGTTTGCAAGAACAGAGGTTTAGACACAGTGAATGGAGGCACCTAGGACCCCAGAGCAGCTGTGCAGCAAGCATGGGGAAGTGCTGATCTGTTGCACCACAATAAAGTTCAGATGGTAGAGGGGTGAGGGAGGTTGGGGGGGGAACCGCAGTTCACCTGGGGCTGGGAGCATCTTGCTAGAGGCAGTAGCTGAAAGCATTTATTCAGACCTAAGTTTATAAGGGAGGAAGACAGAAAGCTCCTTAATCCAAGCCCCTGGAGGATACCTAGGCAATGTGGAAGGCAACAGAAGAATCCCTAAGAGACTAAAAAAAAAAGCCTGCATGACTGCAGCTCCTTGGGTGTCCCAGAGGCTAAGGAATGTGGCCTTGGAGAGAAACTTGGTTTGTGTGATGTGAGCTCTCAGTTCCTCCTCTGGGTGATCAGTACTGAATGGAAACGGGAGATCTTGGCTTTTAATTAGCATTGGATGGTTAGCTTCTCAAGCACGTAGCATACAGGACATTTCCCGTTGAACTCTGCGGTAGATGTCCCTAGATTACCACTTAACTTGGATAGCGGGTCATTTTGATTCTTAGGGAAGGTCTTTTGAGCACAGCACACATTATTTTTGGTATATATTGTATGGTTTGTGTCCAGTCGTGTAGGAGTCCCCTCCAGGTTCTTGTCTTGGTCCGAGAAGTCAGTATTTGTAATCCCAAAGATATGTTATTGGAATTTCACCAAGGTAATTCCAATTTACCACTCCCAGTGCAACCCATGGTGAAAGTAAAGACACTAAAACATATTTATAACTACTGGGGAGACAAGGGGCTCTAAGTCCAGCCACAAAAAAGGTTCTCTGGAACAAAGAGAGTGATCCCAGGCTTCACCCAGCTTTATTCAGTGGAGGAGTGGCTTGAGGAGGAATGACTGAGAATTGTGGGAGGTAGATGAGTACTGTGAGCTGAGCTAGGTGGGGGCCTACATTTGCCTCTGCCACCGGCAGAGCATATGCAGAGAGAGTAATCTGCGTAATGCTATTCAGATAGTATCTAATGTTTTGGGCAGTCTGGTGCTTCTGCTTTGATGTAGTCCCTCAAGCCCCAGGAAGTGATAGCTTCTGTCCCCAGGCTCAATCCCAGCTGGCAGCACAGAGCGTTGGCTCTTCGTTGGCTCTTTGTCTTGTCTTGACCTGGCTCACATTAAGGAGCAGCAGACATAGGTTACCAGGGAAACATGCATGCTCTTTCAGCACCTCTCGGTTAAACCAATACACACTGCTTAAGGTCAATTGAAAGGATAAGCAGAAGTCCTAGCCAGCTCTGTATATATCAGTAGGAGGAAATAGGGTCGGGCTCAGTCAAAATAAACAGTCACTCTTCTTTCAAGGAGAGCTGCTCAGGTAGTCCTCCACGCAGTTGTCCCCCTAAAGCCTCATGCAATCATGGGGGCGAGACCCTAGGATTTGTGATTGAGTCAGGGTCCTGTGCCAGGACTATGAGTGTGAGTGCTACGCCCACCCTGGGCAGGCAGCCTGTGTACACATAAAGGAAGGAAAGGGGCTCCCTGGCCCCCTCCTCTCTTTTCGCTCTTGTTGCTCTTGCTGTTTTCAGCCATCATGAACTGCTGCCCTCCGCCTCGGAGCCAGCTGAGTATGGACTGAAACCTCCACGAACTGTGAGCTGAAGAAATCTTTCATTGTTTTATTTGGGTGTCGGGTATTCTGTCTCAGCAACAAGAGAAAAGTAACCAAGATGTCTTACCAATTAATGTTGACCAGAAGGACAGGGCTTTCTTCTAAGATAGCGTTTCTGACTTTGGGCCTTTGCTGTGTCACCCTGAGGTGTTGCCGCGTTCATGCACCATTTGTGCTCTTTATTTAACATGTGTATGTACGCCACTGACTTCCTGTATATTCAGATCCCCTCTTGCTAAGTTAGGGGCTTCCTCCATGTTTCTAAAACAACCGTGTACTCGGTACCCACTTTATGGGCACCACTACGTTGTTTCTCCACTAGTATATGAACTGCAGGATGCTATATTAATTATTTCCTATATGTGTGTCACAAAATTGCCGAACACAGCACGAGTCATCCCCCATAAATATGGTGGTGATGAAAAAGAAATGTATTCTTTACCCTAGAAGCTCTGGTGTGGCTCAGTGCTGGAGCTCTTGCCTAGCATGTGCAAGGCCCTGTGCTGTATCCCTGGCACCTGAAGAGAGAGAGGAGAAGGAGGAGCAGGAGGGAAAAAGCTTTAAATCTATATTTAATCTTTTATTGCTTTTTTGCTACTTGACCCCACGTACTGATAGTTATGTGGTAACTGTACAGAACATCTAAGCTCTTTGGAGGTCGAGTATGTGGTGCTCTGACAGAGTTAGGTGGTGGTGCGAAGCAGAAGGCTGTAGCTCTAGCCCCGAGTGTGTGCCCAAGGATCTGGGGTTCAAGCCCCAACACCAAAAAGCCAAAGAGAAAGAAGCTGGGCTGGGGCCTCATAGCTAGCTGACAGGCGTGTATCTCTGGGAGTTTTTAGCACCTGACATGTCTTAGACTCATAAGGGATATTTAGTAAGTAAACTCTCTTGGTAGGCGATGTTTCTGACACTTGTAGTTCAGAGAATTATAGAGAACACACTCAATTCTTTTGTTCAGTATTCTAAGCGAAATTATTCCTGATGGTTAAGGTTATATGGGTTTTTCGTGAGCTATTTTCTTGTCTTGCTACTTTTGTGGCGCATTTTGTATACAACTCCCCCACACACACCCAAAATTAACAAATGTGACTGGGGTAGCAATTCAGGGACGGAGAGTGTGTGCTTAACACGCAGAAGGCTGGGAGTTTGATTCCTGCACCACAAGAGTGAACATCCCACCCTTAGCTCAGCACCTTTCTTTCCAGTGGCTGCTATACTAATCATTTCCCCTGACCCTATCTTAAACTAGAAATGCAGCTTGCTACTTCTCATTCATGTTGTCTTATTTTTTATTTATTTTTATATAAACTTTATTTATGTTATGGCTGGCTTAGCTTGCCCTGGGGGTGGGGCTGGCACAGCATGTGGTGCGGCTTAGCTTGCCCTGGGGGTGGGGCTGGCACAGCATGTGGTGCCAGGGATCGAACCACAGTCCCTGTGGTGGCCTAAACAAGGCGCTTTAGACCACTGACCTATCTCGCCAGCACCTCATGTTGTCTTATGTAGGGAGAGGATTAAGTGAAGCAACTGCTCCACATGAAGCATACTGTATTCTTTCTTCCCTGTAATGAATTGATCACTGGCACAGAAATGGTAAAATCAGGCCAGTGAACGAGCGGCCACTGTTAACTGCTGAATTTATAAGAGACGAGAAAGCCCCAAAACTGGCGTAACCAGCAGGAAAAAATGGGGCATGCAGTTAAAAAGAACCCGGAGTCCTCCCCTAAAGGCTTGCGCAAAGAAGTGATTCTGTTAGATCTGTTAAAACCAGTAACAGGAAAATAGTCATTGTAGCAGGATGTTGTGCACACACTTATAATTCCAGTACTTGGGAGCTGAAGCAAGAAGATTTCAAGTTTGAGGCCAGGGTTCACTAGATAGCAAGACCTTGTATTTAAAAGGAAAAGAAAAAAAAGAGAGACAAAAAAGCCGGGGAGATAGCTCAATGGCTTAAGTGCCTATCCAGCAAGTCCAAAGTCCTGAGTTCAATCACCTGAACAACAATCAAAAAAAAGAGAGATATTGTGTATATTATCAGTTTTTACTCTGAGTGGTTTTTTTCGTTCAGTTTGCTTTTTGAGTCAAGGTCTTGCTGTGTAGCTTAGGCTGGCCTTGGACTTGTGGCAGATCCTCTTCCCCCTGCCTCCCAAGTGCGGGGACTACAGGCGTGCCGCCCCCCACCTCACTTTACCCTGAATGTTCATCTTAGAGAAAGGTGTTGTGAAGGGAATCCCGTCTGGATTATACACTTGTGGCATAGCTTTTCCCATCTGTAGTGCGGGAATGCTGTAGATTTTGGTATTTCATGAAGTGGTCTGTCGCTGCTGGGGATCTGGGGAGGAACTCTCTGTAAGCAAATGGTACGGCAATGCAAGAGAACTGCAGAATGCCGCAGACAGCAGAACTTGCTCAACCCCAGACCCTCTTTGGCTGGATTTATGATGTAGAGCTGGCAGCCCAGTACCAGGCCTAGAACCGGGTTAGCCTTTTTAGCCAGCCCACTGACTCAGCCTCCCCAGGCCATCATCTAGACAGGGATGTGATAGAAACTCAAATGAGGTCAAGTGCTTTCGTTCAATGGCAAGTTGTGGAGTCAGTGCCACATTGTATTATTGTGTGTTGTTCTGTTGGCTTTTATGTTGTTCAACTGAGTCATTCCAGATTCTGGTCTATCTGTTAGCACTCTGTCAGAAAACCTGTATCTTGGCAAACTATGTATTTCCAGGATTTAATCTCAAATCTAGCACCTTTGCCCCCCTCTTCAGATAGCTGTCCTGGTATCTCTAAAGCTGGAGTGCTAGAGCCTTATTCAGCTTTCCAGGTGTGAATCAAGGCTGTGCTCAAGATGAGCTAAAACTAGAAGAACAACTTACATTTGGAAGTAGAATTTCCCATGGAATATGCAGCAAGTGTCTAAAATACATGTCCCTTGGTTAAAATGGACTTCAAATATGACAAACCCCTTTAGGATAGTGGTTGATGCTAAAGATTTTTACACAGGGGATGCCAGAATTTTACTGCTAAAGAGCAAAATGTCAGTGAAATATTGAATTCTGTTTTTTTGCTTTTTTTTTTTTTTTCTACAGTGCCTCCAAAGCCATTACACCTGCAGAATTCACCTTCATCCAATACACACCAAACCCCCAGGCAGAAAGCTTTATCTAGAGCAAAGCCCAAGATGGAGGAAGTTAAACCTGCCTCTGCTTCTTGTGTCTCAAAAGAAAAACCCAGTAAGGTGTCAGATCTCATCAGTCGCTTTGAAGGAGGCAGGTAAGAGTTAACTCCCAACGGGCGGAGACAAGGGAGGACAAAGCTACTTCCACAAGCTGAGAGTCACAGGTTATCTGAATCAAAACCCAGCAGGCCGTATTGCATTAGGGTCTGTAGGCCTTCAGCAAGTATGTCTTAAAGTACATTATGGGCTCTTGCCCCTGGATGACCTGCCATTTACAATAGGTGGCCGATGTGCAGTAACCCGAGGCCACCCGCATATGTATAAAATGATGCACTTCTGTGTCGTGTCTGTGCTTGTCACCCTTTGTGAGCCATTATGTCTGCTAGTCTCCGGGTTGGAGGGCCAAGAGGTTGTCTTGTCTTTTTGTTTACTTTGTGTGTTTGTAACCGTGACCTCCTTGTGGCTTTATTTAACGTAAATTTGCTACGCCCATTCATCTCTCTCTCTTCACTTCATACCCACCTTTGGTACATTTACAAATGTACCTGAGCTGTGGCTTCTCTTAGCCGATTGCTGGAATTCCCATCACTGACTTAAACAGAATTTGAGTAAAAAATTTATCTGAAGGATTTTTCTTTCCCTGTCATCAGAAATGTGTGTGTAATGAAACAGAACATATATAACTTCCCTTTTTCCCTTAAAACCAAGTATTTCTGTTCATTCCAGTGTATATTTGGGAGTGATTTGTTACTCGTTTTTTGTTGTTGTTGGGTTTTTTTTGTTGTTGTTTTTGCAGGATTTACTATTAAATAAATTCATAGCTTAGAAATAGTTTTGGGTTGTTCTGGAAATTATAACCAAGCAAACGACTGTAACTTCTAGCCTTTATAAGTCTGTATTTAGTTACAAATTCTGGAGAAAAGTAATTTAGAAGCCTGACTTCATTTTTCATTCCTGATTAGTTTTTGGAACTTTTAGCATATATCTTTAAACATCAATGCCTCCTGTTCTTTTTTTTTGTTTTTGTTTGTTTGTTTTTTGTTTTCGCGGGACTGGGTTTCAAACTCACGACCTTGCACTTGCCAGGCAGGCACTTGTGCCATGGGGCTATCTCCCCAGCCCCAAAATACCTCCTGTTCTAAAGTCAGGATGTATAATATCTTTACTAGCTGGGATGATAGCAGTCTTTATAAGAAAAGTTTAATTCCATTGAATGTGTTATTCCCAGGGTAAGTTCAATTATTATTATTATTATTATTATTATTATCATTATCATTATTATTATTATTGGAATAGGTATTGATCCCTTCTGTTGGCAGATTCTCGCAGCCAATCTGTTTATTCCCTGCGTGGTAGAAGGAGGGCGTTACTAGTATACCCTGGTACTCACATCCTAGAGCGAAGTCCCCCAGTGGAGAGGCCTGTATCCCTCGCCATCTTGGAAGGGTACACCTCACATTATCTCACATCTTTCTCTCGTGTGAAGTAGGCAGTTTTCCCATTTAATATCCATTTCAAGCTGCACAGGAAGCTGTAAAGCTTGAAGGTTGGAGCTCAGGAGAGATGGGCTGTAATTCCTACCGTTTTGTAGCAAGTCTGTGGGGTTTGATGTGTTTTGACAAATCCTCAAAGGGACACAACTTGGGTGGAGTCCACTGCTGATGCTGTAGCGCGGGCCACAGAGGCGGCACTGAGTTGTGCCCCACCCCCACCCCCCAGAAGGGTGGGCTAATAGTGCATCCGCTCTGTAGGATTTTAAGGGGAATTTCTCTTTGCAGTTGAGTGATGTCCTTGTGCCTGCCAGGTGATTTTTGGACTGAATCCCAGTTATCACTGCCTAGAGGAGCACCTTGTAGAATAAGGGACATCGCTAGTCCCTGGATCAGTGCAGGGGATAGGCAGGAAGAACCAACATCTCCCAGGGTGGAGGCCTGTCAGGTCGGTCCTAGCCAGCCAAGTCCCACTGTGGTCAAGACCTCACAGGGCCATAACTCAAGTAACTCCATTAAGGACAGCATTTAAAGCAAAGTAAGAGTTATTTTTTTCTGCAGTTTCCCCTCCACCCTGTCCTTTTTCTCCTTTCTATCAAAGTAAGAAAGTACTCTTCTATCTTGTGGAAGTCTTAAGAGTTCTAGAACTAACTTTTCCCTACAAAAATGGACATCAACATCAGAGTTCCCCAAGCAATGTCCCCCACTCCGTTTCCAGCCCACCAAGCAGCAGAAACCATGCTTCACTGACTCTTCTTTCACCGACCCACCGCCCTCACGCACACCTTCGCTTTTCATGTACACACAGCACACTTCTAGCTGCCCCCAAAGCAGTCCTGAAGATCCCCGAGCTTGCCTCGTCCTGCAGAGGACCCCTGGAGGTCTTTCTGTCAGGGCATCTGACCCTGGTATGCACAAGAAATCAGAGAGGTTAATTCAGATCCCCATGGACTGCTGAGCAACGGAGGCAAGCCCGCCGGCGAGCTGGGCGCCCCTGTTCAGATGGGCCACCTCCAACCTGCTCATGTGTCCCGCGTTCCTGCTACATTTTCCCATCCCTCCCTGTGCCGCGGGACACCACCCACATCATCATCCTCCCCACTCACTTTCTTGTTGCCTGTTCAATTTCTGCCTCACCGTCCGCAGTCCAGAGCAGCGGCGGCCAGGCTGGGTAGGGCAGGTGAAGGGCACGGTCCTGCGGCCTGTGGGACTGGAACACTGGTCCTGCCCTGTTTATTCTCACCCTTACCTGCCGCCTCTCTCCCTACAGACCCCGCCCCCATGTCTGCAGCTTATTCACTCATTCGCTGCTCCTCACATCGCAGGTGTTTCAGGGTATAATGAGGTAGGGTCAGACCAGGAGCGCTTTGGCCACACAACGTCCTTCCTTAAGCCTGGTTGCCTGTACTTATGGATTCCTTTTCGATTTATGGAGAAGGAGCACGATCCAATGAAAGGGCTTGCTGTGGCTTGTGGCCATTAGAAACACTGAACAAACGTGATGTGCTGCTGTACTGCTGTCGCAGTCGTGGGGATGGTTACCCCTGGACCGTCAGATACTTCCTGGTGCGTGGTGCACATTGAGCCCTGGGCTGAGAGGGACAAGGCAGGGAGCCAGGCAGCACAGCAGGCACTCACAGGCACTTTGTCTGTTTTTATTTGTGCTCCTTTAGGTCATAGGAACTCTTAGCATGCAGCCTGGGGGGCCCCTTCCCACCCTGATATCCTGCACCCTAACATTTCCATAGGAAAATTGTTCTGCTAGGAGTAGGTTCCATGGTGTCCTTAGTGCTGTTAGGATGAGGTCCAGTGTGGGGGACCATAAGGAAAGTGACCCGAAAGGTGGACGAGGTAGGGATGTAAGTGTGATGCAGAAAAGCCTAACGAGGAAAAGGAATCAGCCGCACAGTGCCCTGGAGGTTTTCCTGGGGAGCGCGCCTCCCAGAGACCCTATTCGTGCTCTTCTGCCCCAAGTCGGAAGGATCCCAGGGTGAGGCCCACACACCACCAAGCCAAATGTTATGGAGGACAGTCTTAGGTGACACTCACTGTGGCCTCAATTTACCCATGAGTACGCAAGGAGGCATCTTCCATTGTTCTGGCTTGTGGACTCAGGAAGGGACCAGGAAAGGAAGCTGCGGGGGAGGCTACAGCAGCATAGCACGAGTTAGAGTCGGCGAGGGTGTGTTCTGCTAACCCAGGGAAACCGGCTCTGCGGAATCAGTTTGTGAAAGGCACTGTTGTGCGTCATCGTAGAGGTGAAGGAAGTCAACATCTGAGCAAAGGTGCTTTTATTCAACAGAATCCTTCCCATCACTGGAGGTCCAAGGGGCTGCCCAGCCCCCAGGGGAAGTCCGGGCTCCCTTTCTTTATTGACTCGCATCTGAAGGTGACTGGGGTGGCACCTGTTGGAGGTAGGCTCCTCTGTGCTGTGTGCTCATGGCGTCTCATTTGGCACCTGCTTTGTGTCTTTTTTGCAGCGTACTGTCCGGCTTCCCCGACCCAAAGAGAGACCCCATCGGGAGCCCGCTTGCCCCGCGCACTCCGGTCCGGCAGGGACGAGCTGGGGACGAGCGCGTACACACGCACACGCGGGGTACACAGATGCGTGTGGCCAACGGCGTGGAGGCTCTGCGGAGCCCAGTTGGACGAGGACAGAGCCTGGCCAGCCCTGAGCCCACAGGGCCGATGCTGCCTGAGGACCCCGTGCGGCCTGCAGACCCCTTGCTGCCTGCAGACCCCGTGCGGCCTGCAGACCCCGTGCGGCCTGCAGACCCCGTGCAGCCTGCAGACCCCATGCGGCCTGTAGACTCCATGCTGCCTGCAGACCCTGGGCCTGGAGTGCAGGCCATGAACGGAGAGCAGGAGGGGCCTGGGTCTCCCACCGCTGCCGACCCCCCGGATCCACGAGATGATGATGTCCCCGATGGTGGCTGCAGGGTCCCGCCTGCAGACTCCCCACTCCCTGTGAGTGGAGAAGAGGCCCCAGCCGAGGCTGTGCTCCGGGACCAGGAGGATGGGGAAAGCCCTGTGGAGCCGGAGCATCATGTGGAGCAGTACCAGGAGACCAAGGTGGGACCTGAGGCACACAGGGGTGCTGCGTGCTTGCACTCCATGCTGTGGAGAGCAGGAGTCGGGCTACCACTCCAGTGCCCTGACTCCACCAAGCGCTGGGTGCTGGCAGTGTCCCCACAATATTCGAGATTTTCTTGTTTGTTTGTATTTTAATGCATTTAGGACAGGGGATGCAGGGTCTTCAGGGTGTCACAATCTAGATCGGACTAGTAGTGACCCTCCTGTTTTCAGCCTCTCGAAGTGCTGGGATTACAGGTGCTCGACCACGCCTGATCTCAGTCACCCCCACCACCTCAGCCTGTTGCATGGACAGGCATGGGGGTGACGTGTGCTCTGAAGCTTGCACTTTAGTCCCCTGATCTACCAGGCCAGCCCTGAGGGTGTTTTTTTATTGTTATTTTCAAGAATGAAAGCAGGTGTGGAGACTGATACAGGAAAACCACAGCCTCCCTGTCTTGCTGTCTTTGTTTAGTTGTTGTTTTTTTTTTTTTTTTTGAGACAGGCTCACTAGGTAATCGCAGCGATCCTTCTGCTTCACCCTTCCAAGTGCTGGGATCACAGGCATGCTTAACAAAGAGCTATTTACTAGTGAAGTGTGTTCCTAATTTTCCTGTATTCTGGTAAATTACAGTGTTTCATTTTCTTAATGTTAAGAGATTTTATTAGGTCTATTGAAAAGCTGGTGGTTTATCAGGGACCAACTCAGTGTGCCACTACCAGGAACTAGTAGAAACCTACACGTAAACTCCAATAATAAGGCCGTGGCCAGTTTGCAGTAGGGATATTAAGAACTGTGACTTCTGTGTGGTACTTGGGAATTTTGGGGATCAAAGATCCAATATCAGTGTACAGAGTTTCCCTAGAATTAGAGAATTATTTACATCTCTGAAGACAAAATCTCCATTGCTTTGTCTCTTACTGACCATACTAGTTTTTTTGTTGTTGTTGTTTTGTTTTTTTTTTTGCTGGACCAGGGTTCAAACTCACAACCTTGCAGTTGGCAGGTAGGCACTTGTGCCATGGAGTTATCTCCCCAGCCCCTATGACCATACTAAATAACTGAGAGAGTGCAAAATTGAAAAACTTGATGATCATTATAGGAAAATTGGTAAACAGCAAATCCCAATCTTAAACTTGGAAGCTTTTAATACAGCTGTGCCTTACTGGACATTAACACAGGCAGAATATCAAAAGGCCTGATTCTAAAATATTACAGTAAAAAGTAATTAGTGGTTGGTTATATTTAGAACTTTGAAGTACAGTCAGTCTCAAGGTATAATTTTCACTGACCTGAAAAAAATCAGATGCCCAAAGAGCCAGTGACTTGTTTTTTCCAGCGAGTGAGTTGATTTTAAATTCTTGAGCAGTGAAAGTTTAAGGAAGTGGGTGAAAGTGACTCATACTGGGTGATATTAGCTGAGGCAGTCAAGAGACAGGACATTGCCAAGTGACACTGGGTCTTGATGTGGTGGTAGATTTTAGGGCATTTGTGCTTTAAATGTGATGTAAGGAAGAGGCAGTCAGGACCAAGCAACTGTTTGCAGTGGGAATGAAGCCTCCAGCAGGCGCTCATGAAACCGTAAGAGCTGTTCTTATTAAGGGAAATGTTTTAACTGGTAATGATGATTGTGTTTTGCTGGGTGGTACTTTTCCTATTTTATGTTAAAAGCTATGACTGTTGACATGTCCATAAATAAGGCGGTTTTGCTTTGGGAGAGATGAGGGTTTGTAGCATAGCTGGCGTGTGTCCTAGTTGGACTGTTAAGCAGTACATGGCACAGGCTGTTTGGGAAAGGAAGAGGCAGTTTTCTCTGCAGAGCTGTGATCCAAGCACTGCATCTCTCCCATCTAAACACAGAGGCCGCGTCTGCGTGGGGAGGATTGTTCTCCTGTGGCCCGAGGGCTGCTATGGAACCTTTCCTGGTTCCAAAGTGCACAGACAAGTCAGTGGGGGCAAGAGGGTAAAATCTGTTGAGTGTATTTTACAGAATTGGAAGGAGAAAAGAAAAGTTAAAAATCACAGTATATTTTTGGCCACTTAATTGGGACCACTACAACCTCGATGTGGCCTCTGGCTTGCACCCTTGTTAGCAGCGTGACCTCACACAAGTCAGGTTAGCTTTGACATGGAGGCTATGCACATGGTCAGCTCCAAGGGTCCTGTCGGTGGTGGGACTGGGATTCTGCATTGCTGTGTGTAGGTATGTTACGTCGTGGGGTAACCTTCCAGGTAATTGGCCATTTCTTTTTTTTTTTTTTTTTAAAGATTGATTTATTTATTTGGTACAGGGTCTCATTATGCAGCTCCAACCCACAGTGCTCCTCCTATCTTAGCCTCCCCAGAAGAGGGATTACAAGTGTGCACCACCATGCCTCGTTTCAGTGACCAGCACAGCGTGGAGCAAGCATAGCATGCAGTACAGGGAATCAAACCTGGGTCCTTGTACTTGCCAGGCAGGCGCATAAACCACTGAGCTATCTCCCCAGCCCAATTGACTTTTTTTGTGTGTGTGTGTGTGCGGGACTGGGGATTGAACTCAGGCCTTGCGCTTGCCAGGCAAGTGCTTATTCCACTGAACTATCTCCCCAGCCCAACTGACTGTTTCTTAAACCAACATGAGCTTCTAAGACAAATGAAAAAATTAACTTCTGTTTTTATATAACTAAGGGGAGAGATTTAGATCAAAATTGTCTTAATTTTATTTAAACCAATCTTAAACTTAATGGACATCTCCCCCTTGCCCAACAAGAGTAGTGAGAAAATCAGGGGATGGAGGGTGGCAGGAGAATAGCAAATGCAGAGTAGGAGTGCATGGGTGCTGTGCCGCATCACGAACAGTCATTGACAGTCGAAGTGATTTCCGAGAGTCCAGCTTGTGAGCCTGTGTCATTGAGTTTTCTGAGACATTTTGGTCGAGATCACTCGCATTGGCAAGTATGGAATGCGCTTTATTTTACCGTGTAAAAGACAAGTAATTCCTAATTAAATTTCTGTCCTCTTCCATTCTCTAGTAAAGCTTCTATTTCTCAGGGATTATATTTTGTCTGTTTGGTCAGCACCAAGCACTGACTACAAAGAACTACTAAGTGGGCTAGATGGCGCTTAACCTTGTGACCTTGCTGCCTCAGCCTTGCAAGTAGCTGGGATTACAGGCTGATGAAACATCCTATAGCTGCAGTAATCTAGTCATAACCAGACAGCTAAGGTAGGTGGATGGATGGATGGATGGATGGATAGATGCTGCCCCCACCCCCGGGGCACACTAAGGCAGCAATTGAGACTGGGCATGGTGGTATGCACCTGTAATCCCAGCACTTGGGAGGCTGAAAACAGGAGGATCACTGTGAGTCCGATTTGTGTAGTGAAGCTCTATAGATCCGTGCTAATAAATACATTAAAAATTCATTTAAAAAATTGTAATCATAGAAAATATATGTCTATATAGATATATAGACATAGATATGTCCATGTTTCTAGCTAGCTAGCTCTATATCTATATAGATATATAGATATCTTTTAACTTCAAATCTAGAAGAAAATTGTGAGTACTTTGTGATACCGTTAGCTCTATCATTCACCGCGTCTGGTATCTTCAGATTTAATCATGTGTTCTGGCAGATGACGTCTACTAAAGAGGAGGGGAGAAGCAGTTAAAAGATTAACTGGTCCTTTTTTTTTTTTCGCAGAACCAGGGAATCAAACTCAGGACCTTGCACTTGCCAGGCAGGCACTTGTGCCCCTGAGCTATCTCCTCAGTCCTAAAAGAAAACACACAGAAGGCACAAGTTATAGGAGGAAAAAGGCAAAGAATAGTGCAGGGCACATGTGCACTGTATCCACGCAAGCCTGAGACCCCAGGGACACAGCAGGGCCAGGCCGTGGAGCTGGAGTTCCGGCCCAGCCTGCTGAATTTGGGTTATCATAAATAGCTTTAACTATATTAAATGTACTCTTCCGAGACTCAGAGAAATTCCTCAGAATGTTTTAGGATGCATTTTATTAAAAGTGATTATCTCTTCTCAAATTTTTGTATGTTGAAATGCGTAAGTTTTTGTCTAAATCTGTTGTGGGCTACTGCGCTTACTGAGTAGGAAGACTGGTCTTTGTGTTTCATGAACCTTTGACTATTGAGAGTGCACTACAGGTTCTATTAGTAGATTTTTCTATAATTAGTACTCCCCCCATATAGATTTATACCTTTGTTATATAGAGATATAGATATAAAGTTCTTATATCTATATGTTTTACGTTTGGCTTTATACAGTAATTAAATGTAAATGTGTGGCATTTTCCTTTTAAAACTAAAATCTATGTCAACATCAAGTCTCTCTTACATTGTAAGTTCATATATAAAAACTCTAAGGGCCAGCCAGATAGCTTAGCGGACTAAAGCACCTGCTTCAGCAGAGCACAGGCACCAGGATTTGACCACGGCATCAAAAGCCATGCCAGCCCTGCCCCCAGGGCACACTGAGATGGCAGTTGAGATTGGGCATGGTGGTGTGCGCCTGGAATCCCAGCGCTTGGAAGGCTGAAAACAGGAGGATCACTGTGATTTGTGTAGTGAGACTCCATAGACCCGGTACTAAATACATAAAAATTTTATTTAAAAAATTCTAATCATAGTTACCAGGAATATAACAGAGGCAGATCCTTTTTTGACCCAAAATGCCATAAATTATATAATGAAGTAACTGATATATGAAGATGAAACAGTACACAGAGTTATATGTATGGACGCATATTAGGTTTAACAGCTTTGTTCTATTTCTAGTTATTTCAGACTTTTAGTAAGCTTCAGACTTACTATATTCATACAAGCCAGCTGTGAACCACACCAAAGTAAGAGTTAAGATAACCAGCATCTTACAATGTCTTACAGGAGGGAGTGACTGAGTCCCATCCAGCCTTGGGCTTCAGTGCCGTTGACCTAGTGTTCCAAGGAAGGTGGGGGAAGGCTGCTGAGAAGTGGGGGCTCACTGGGGCAGGGGAGTGCGTGTGAGAGCTGGAAACAGAAGGGGTGGTGCCTCAAGGGGAGATCTCTGAACAATACCAGAAAGAGGAGAGAAACAAGTGTGGGGTGGACAGAGGGCAGTCCCAGTGCCTATGCATACCTACTAAGAGGTGCTATTGTTTTTCCTCCTCTAACAATGGTCTGTATTTTTGGAAGATATTTTTGTAAAAAGTAAGAAGTTAATAAACACTGAAAAACAAAGAAATGTGGCAAAGCACAGAAGATGTAAAAGCCATCCATAAGCCTCCTACTGCCCAGGAAGAGCCACTTAGACCGCTAACATTCCACCTTGTTTTTCTGAGCTAGCGCTTGAAACAGCGTAGTCAGCAGCGTAATGTATGTTCTCAATGTGTCCTGTTTGGTTGGGCTAGATGTGGGTGTTTTCCTATATGAATTCAGACTTTCCATAGCTGGATGCTCTGTGGCCACACACTTCACTAAGGCTTGGACGTGACAACGATGACACATGTGTGGGCTTTAGAGAGCTGAGTCAGACACAGCAGATGGCAAAGCCAAGCCAGGAAGCAGTTGCTGCAGCCCAGGTGTGGGTTCCTGAGGCTGGAGACACAGAGGAGGGACTTCAGGGGATCTGGCTGTAGCCCATGGGTCCTGCTCAAATGCTAGCCTGGATGATGTGGTCCACAGTGTGCTGCAGACTAAAATATGGGAGGATGGACGGCAACACAGAGTTAGGGACAAAAACTTAGGTCTGACATCCTGAATTAGAGGGGCTTCTGACAAGCCTAAGGGAAGTGGCCTGCTGCCAAGCTGGGCCAGTCTGCAGGCCTGCTTTCTTGGTTAACAATGCAGAATTATTTTAAAAAAACTTAAGTTAAAAGTAAAAACCTGCATTTAATTCCCTGCCCTGTCACTGACCAGCTAGGTGACTTCGGTCATATCACTTTAACTGTCCAGGTCATGGTTTTCTAGCACAATAACCAAGTGACTGAGATGATATACAGAAAAGAAGGTACTGCTGTTTCTGAGAGGGGGAGCGAGTTGCCAGTCAGCTTAATTTTGCACTGCTGAGTTCCTGGCGCCTGATGTTCCTTTGGAGAAATTAGGCATGTGGGGTCCAGGAAAGAGGCTAAGAACGGAAGAGGAGGTGCCTAGACTTGCAGTCAGTATTACAGAAGTGTAGGAACAGGACATGGCCCAGAGGACGCAGGTACAATGGGAGAGGGGCTGTAGAGAGTGTCCACCAGGGATCAGGAGAGCCCCAGCATTTTGAAAGCACAGAGCTTGGAGCGAGTGGGACAACAGCATGGCTGTGGTGGTGACGTGTAAGGGGAAAGTGCAGCCTGTGCTCAGAGTGGACGCGGAGTTGATGTGGACACCCAGGCCTTTCGTGGGCCTCAAGCTCACTGGCTCAGTGAATCCGGGAGCCAGCAGCCCCTGCTGTGCAGACACAGAGAGCTTAGATAGAGTCAGGCAGAAGTTAAGCTCCGAGTGGCCATGGCTCCCGGCTGCTTGGGGTGAAGGGAGGAGGAGCCCTCCCCTTGAGCCCCAGTGGGGCAAGCTATGGCTGGCTCTGTGTGGCTCCCAGGAAAGCTGAGGCTGAGCCTGAGCCTCTCCAGGGACAGAGGAACTGAGGGGCCATAGTAGGGAGGTGGCTTTCAGCTTGGAGCCATGGAGGCCAGTGGCCTCCGGAGGACTGGAAAGAGTTGGAGGATGGTGGGGACAGCAGGTGGCCATAGTGGTAACTTGGGACTGTGATTCTGGGGCCCTGGCCAGGGACATTGGGTCACTCAGCAGCCTCCTGGCCAGGGCCAGCATGCCGGCAGCACCAGGGTGGGTGAACATGGTGTTGATGTAAAGCGGGAGAGTTCAGAAAGCTCTGAGGCATGGGGTCAGAGGCGTGCGGAAGGAGCCAGCCAAGGGGTAGGCAAGAAGTGGCAAGGTGAGAACTTAAGAACAGAGCAGTTGTGTGTGACTTTGAAAACACAAGAGAGAGCCAGGTGGCATGACCAGGAAGAGACCCCAGAGGCCACCTGCACGTGTGGATCCTGGCTGCTGACCCTAAGCAGGCTGCCTAATCTCTCTCTGCCTCCGCTTCCTCATCTGTGGAGATCATGTAACATGGCGGTGGGGCATGGGTCACTTCACAGCTGTAAGGAACTTATGCTAGCGTCTCTGCCTGTATTACAAGAGCTGTGTCTTTGGTAAACACACACAACATCCCTTTTCTTCACCTGCCAGTGAAGACAAATAGACTGAAGATTGGAGGCATCTCAGAACAGACCCTGGAGCAGCAGCGCCTTCTGCCCAGTGCATGTCCTGGCCCCGCTTCAGGCACTGCTTTGACCTGAGCTGTTCTCTCTGGGGATGCACGGAGGAGCACTGTGACTCAGAGCTCCGTGGAAATCTGAGGAGAGAGCCCGCGGCACCATGTGTGTGGTGAGGAGTCTGCTACAGCCTCCTCTCGTTAGTGGTGTCTTCCCTACTGGGCCTAGGTAGGGAAAGTCTATGGGAATATTCCAGAGTGAAAGTGCCCAGTACAAGTCAGATCTAAGGTGCTTTTCAGATGAGAGGCCCACTACGTGACACTCACATGTCACTGCAGGCTGGCTTTAAATTATCACCTGGAGCTACATAAGATACTTTGCTGTCTGACACTGCATTTAAGATGACACATCCGAACTTAGATGCATTTCATGAATTATGGTGCGGAAACAAATGTTTGTTCCCTAAGTTGATGCAGACTTTTATGAGAAA
>PVKN010015279.1:0-18622 GCA_004027915.1 Capromys pilorides | reverse complement strand
ATGCATATAACAAAGTAATAAAATTTAATCTTCCTTTTCTTATCCCTAATCCTGAACTCTCCTTAATCTCTCATAGCCCTTATTCTACTTTTACATTAACTTCATGTGCTCATGCAATTCCATCCACTTTGCTGGGAGTGGCAAGAATCCCTTGTTTATACTTGAACAATTCTCCATTATTTAAATATATCATATTTTCCTTATTCATTTGTCTGGTGATAAGCACCTGGACTGATTCCACTTCTTGGCTATAGTGGGTAGTGGTACAATAAACCTGGGTATGCTAGTGTGTCTTTGGTATGCGACATAGCAAATGGCTACATTTGGAGTAGCTATATCTTATTTGAACATGTACACAGAAATGAAGAAGCTGGGAAATATTGTAGACTTATGATTAGCTATTATTCAGGAACCTTCACATAGCTCTGCATAATGCTGCACTAATTTATATTCCCAACAAATGCATTAGAGTTCCTTTTTATCCACATCTTTGCCAGTTACTATTATATTATTACTATTATTAGATATAGCATGTAGCTGGAGCAAGATGATATCTTGTTCTAGTTTTTACATTTCCCTAATGGTTAATGACATTGAGAAATTTTCATATTTGTTATCATATATAATTCTTCTGAGAAATATCTATTTATGTCACTTGCCCATTTTGAAGTTAATATTTTAAGTTTTTTGAGTTCATTATATATTCTGGATTGTGACCCTCCATCAGATGAATATATAAATTGACTGTAAATGTATGGGTTTGTTTCTAGATTCTGTATTATGTTCCATTGGTTTATGTGTACCTCACTCTGCCTGTACCATGCTGTTTGGTTGTCATGACTCTGTAATATATTTTGATACCAGATATTAGGATGCCTCCAACTTGTTTTTCCTTCAAGATTGTCATGCCTACTCAGGGTATTTTGCGCTTCCATATGAACTTTAGGACTTTTTTTGATCCCATGAATAATATCTTATTTATTCCCTTGCTCTTTTCTAAATTCTTGAAAAGCATTGTTTGTTCATCGGAGCTTTCCTTTTTCTCCCTTAAGTATTTACTGCCATAACCTTCAGCTTTAGTGCTATTTTTTTCTGTATCTCTTAAAGTTTGGTATGTTATAGTTCCATTTAATTTATTTCAAGAAAACTTTCAACTTTCCTTTTGATCTCCCTTTTTTCTAATGACCCATTATATATTCAAAAGTGTTTTCTTCAGTCATCACATATTTGCATAATTTCTATTTTTGCTGACTTCTAATTTTATTCCATTGTACTCAGAAGTTACAGAATATTATTTCAGCATTTTTAATTTACTATTTGATTTATAACCTGATATACGTACTGTCCTAGAGAAAGTTGCATAAGGCAAGGAAAAAAGCATGTAACTGTTAGGTAGAATATTCTATGTCTGATAAACTGTTTTATCTATAATATAGTTTAATTGTGATATTTCCTTGATTTTTTTTGCTCAGATTATCCATTCACCAATGAAAGTGGAATGTTGAAGTTCTCCAGTAGTATTGTCTTGAAGCTTGTCTCTCTCTTTAGATTTATTATTGTTTAGTCTTATTAAATTGGATATTCTGACATTATGGAACATAGATTTATGATTGTTATATCTTACTGTTAAATTGATTGCTAGATTATTATCTACTGACGTTTTTTAATTCTTCTTATAGTTTTGTCTTAAGGTCCATTTTGTCTGAGTGGGGATATTTGCAAAGACCTGTCTTCAAGTTCAGATGGTCTTTCTTTTGCTTCATCTAGTGTATGCTTGAGGCTTTTAATTGTGTATTCTTATTTGACCACTGCATCTCTGAGCTCTTGTTGAGCTCATTTCCAAGATATCTGTTTGCTTCTTTATCAGAATCTCTATTTCATGAATTTCTTATTCAACCCCTGCATTGTCTTTCTAATGTATTTAACTGTCTTTCTGTATTCTCGTGATTTTTACTACACTTTAAAATATTTTCAAGCATTTTTTCTATAATCAATTTCTTTTGGGATCTGCTGCTATGGAGTTATCATCTTTTTGTATGTGTGTGGGGGAGTTGATAGTACTTAATTTTTTAGGTGTAGCTTTTTGTGTGTGTGCTACTGCATTGAGATTTACACTTCTTATAGGGCAGACATCTCTATTACTTTTCTGAGGTAGCCTTGGTGATTTGCAGCTTTCTCCTGATGGTGACAATGTCTTCCCTGGAATGGGACCTTGGCTGGAGCCAGGCAAATTACACTCACCACACTTGCCCAGCAGTGTCCACTGGAGACATGGGGACAGCTGGAGTCACAAAGTTGCTCAAGATCTCCAGCGGACCTGGCAGCAATAGGGCCATGGTGCTCCTTTCTAATTTATCAGTGATAGGTGCCTGAGTATAGCACAGAAGAAAACATGGCAGGAACTATGTGGTACTTGTCGTATTCTTGGCCCTTTAATAAGTTCATAAATAGCAAATGACTCCTTCGGTGTCAGATGTGAAGCACCATGGTCTCTTGGTTCCCTAGGAATCATTGCCCTCTACATTCCAATAGCTGTCCCTTACTATGCAGGGAATCCTGTTGGTTTGGGTAACAGCAGGTCTTGTGAGGCAAGTTGAGTTCCTGGTACTCCCAGAGCTAGTTGCGGTGGAATGCATGTAGTTCCGTGTATGGGAATACATGGACCCCAGATCAATCTAAGCCCAGTCAGTAGCTCCTGAGTAACTGCATCTATGAATCCTATGAAGAGATGACATGGGGCTTTTTCCAAGGCAAGAGCACTGTGCACATTTCAGGTTACCTCTATCATATAAGCCTATAAAGACTGTGAAATTTCCCACAGCTAAGTTTGCCGGTAACTGCACTAATAGTTCTAGGATTCACCCTTTTGTTTCTGTGAAAGGGAGACTCCCTCTTGTTCGGCTGTGGAGCCAGGCTGGCAGACAACAAGGCATTTTCTTTTCCTTCCATACTGTTGTCCCATGTTCTAGAATCTTACAAAGTGCCAGTGTTTCTCTCTTCAAAATGCAGATACACACTTGTCACTTCAATTGTCCTCTATGGAAGAGGAAGTATGTGTTGCTCTCCTTTATTTAGTCACATTGGTTCTCTTCTTGGTGATTTGTGTTAGAGATCTTTAATACTCTGTTTTTCTTGAGTATTCAAAATTAGTTGTGTGCTTACTTCCTATGGGCCCCTTGGGGATGTGAATAGTATTAGACTTTCTGTACAGGAAAATATACATTTATGCTCATGTATGAACATTATCAAAAATTTCAGTGGGCTTATGCAATATGAACAACTGTCCACACGTCCTCAGGATTGAAGAGTTCTCTGGGACATAGGACTTTGAGTGCCAATTCCAGCACTATTCTGGGAAAACGAGAATTGATTACTATGGTCTGTGTCCTTTGAGAAGTCTTTTTGTGAATTTTTAAGTGCCAAAGTGTTCTTCCTAAAGCTGTCAATGTAGCAGGAAATGTTAAGTAATTATTGAATATCTGAGAGTACACCTGATAAAGGAGATACTGTATTGTGGCTGTCACTGATATAAGGACAGCTCTGGATCATGGAGTCCTGTTCACGTATAACAGGATTTAGGGAAAACAGATCCTGTAAATACTGGAATCACCACTTTGGGTTACATGGTATTGAGGTATGTATCTTAGTTGATGAACTGCAATAATAACATTTTCCTTCTTTCCACTTACCAAAAATAGCCAATAGTCTCAATTTTTGTACAGCACTTTCACATACAAATTGAGGGGGGAGGGTGCCCTCATGATGCAGGAAGATGACCACGATGAAGAATGCATAGACCATGTCTTCTAGAAGAGTTTTTCTAGTACATGAAAGCCTAGACCCTGTCAGATACCAATCATTAGGCTTATGTGTGTTGCTTCTATCTGACTCATTTTGTTAACCCTGAGAGAGACTAAGTAATCCCTTGCCCTTGGTGGGAAATTACATATTCACAAGGTGTTAGTTTTGAGAAACTACTGCTGTGTGATTTTCATAGTAGTTGTTATATATCTTTAAGAAAAAATATTAAAATGACATTAATCATACTTAAGAAATAACATTAAGGTCAAAAAAGCTTATTGTAATGTTTTGTTTTGAGTATATAGTAGAAAGTTATCCAGGGAGCTCTAACAGAAGCCTTACGGAGAAAGCTTTTAGTAATTCTTTCTGTACAAAATGAGCTAAGCTGCTACTCATGGCAAAAAACATTTTTACTGTCTTGCCCAGCTGCCTTAAGTGGAGACAAGTGATTCTGGTGGATATTGCCAACCCTTTCTAACATGTGTTCTTTTTGGTTCCCCATAGACAAGTAGTCTCATAACCTTACTTTACTTTCAAAAGGCAGGGCTTCCAGGTGGAAAACTCCAGAGTACTTATGAAATTCCCATGCACTGTCTTCTACTATTGAAGAAGAAGCTCTGTGTAGAGTTGGTAGAGCCATAAGAGTGAAGTAGCCTTAGAAGGAGCTGTCCTTGACAGTCATCAAATGAAGATGTAGATGCTGCATGAGTTACGGATAAACTATTGGGTTAGGCTCTCAGGATTTCAGTTGATTTACTGTTTCAGTGCATTCTGGCCTTTGATGACCATGTTTTGCATCAAACAAAGTGCATCCAACAATATATGGTCACATGGAAAGGTGCTCTTTTTGAATTAACTTGCTTAAGAACTCTCCCCAACAGGGGAGTCCATATAGAATGTGAGTAAGTCAAGCCAGCCAATATTCACTCCCCAAATACTCTTAGGAAGGGTGAGTTATATGAGCTCAAAGTCTATTTACCCAAAGGCGAACCATTTTCCCATGAAGTGCATTTCATGTCTTAGCCTTAGACTGACTGGGTCTGAGAGGAGCTGAACAGAGAAATGCATGATGTTGTGTTGTACTATATTCTCTTGTATCCCAATGTTAAAAATCACAATATTTAATGAGTGATTTTAAAACCTTTCCAGGTACATGCCCTTGGCATCTGTAGAGAAAAAACAGTTGAGGGAATAACTTGTCCGAAACTTCAATTTCCTTTGACAATAGAATAGCTAACAGTTAATGTGACATGCCAGTTTGGGCAACATTCCATATTTTCCAACCTCTTGATGAAGCCTTTTCTGGCCACCCTATTTGAAGTGATAAGACCTCCTTATGCTATTGTCTCTCATGCTTCTGTCATTTATTTCTTCCTAGTCTTTGTCATCTTCTAGTACATGAAATATTTTGCTTAGTGTTAGATTATTGAATGCAAGACCCTCAGAGACAGAAATTGTTGCCTCCTTTTGCCCTGCTGACCTTAAGAACCTTGATGAGTTTCTAGCACATGGTTGGTGTTTGATGACTCTGTCATGCTTATAACCAAATGGAAACTATCTAATTCACCAGAATTATGTCAGAGTGGTTGAGGTTGAGGTGAGAGGCAGAACAGATACCTTGTAAGGCCACTCCTTCCCCCCGCTCCAAAAAGCCCTACACTCACAAGAGAGATCAGAATGGTCTTTGTCCAGAAGGGTCAAAGAAAGATGAATAATAGTTCTTGCATTCAAATTAATATTGGTTTAGTTCTTATACTTTGATTTATAGCTCTCTATAATTTTTATTCACTTATATTGGCAATATAGCTAGGGGTGATTCATTTATTAAAGAAACCATATCTATGTAGGGAAAATGGGCTTGGTGTTGAACTTACAAGCTGAGTGAAGTCTGTTTCCCACTTTGAAGCTGGGAAACTCTTGCTTTTTTCATTTTTATTTGCAGCCCGTGGTCTATTGTTCAGCTTCTTCTGTTCCCCTGCTTAACACTGTTGTTAGTCTCCGGGTGCTTCATCATCTCTTCAAGCCTGAGTGCCCTGATTTCTGTAGAGGATGCAAGACACTGAAACAAGTCATGTAGAATTTCCAAGTCTCTATTTTATTTTATGCAAAATATACAGTATAAAACTTACCAAATGGCATTGATACAGAGGCATTGGAGAGATAGTGGTTAGCATAGCTGCCTTCCACAATGGCATAGTTATCTTATAATTGTTCACCCAGGTACTTAGTCCAAAGTCAATGGGACATAGGTGTTAGTCATTTAAGTGATTTCATCTTCTTTTTTATTTTGAAGAGAGAGATAAAGAGAAAAAACAAAGATATTAAAAAAAACAACAAAAGTGTCAGGGAGATAGCTCAGTGGCATGAACACCTGCCTGGCAAGAGTTTGATCCCTGGTACTGAAAGATAAATAATAAATAATAAATAATAAATAAATAATCAACACTGGTTGTTATATTGCATATTGTTATCATCAATGTAGTTGCTCAGATTACCAGATATAAGTATGCAAGATTTTATTTTATGATTATTATTTTTTAATATGTTTGATATAGAATCTCACTACACAGCTCATACTCATAATCATTCTCCTGTTTTTAGCCTAACTAGCACTGGAACTACAGGTGTGCTCTACCATGCCAGATCTTGGTGGCTGGCTCAGCACACCTAGGGGCTGCTGAGTCAGCGCTGCATGCGTTGCCAGGTATTGAACCCTGGTCCCTGCACTTGCCTAAGCCCAAGTATGTAAGACTGATTAAACAATTAAGCATTAACCATTCCTTTCAGCCATCTTGTATAAATATATGCATTTTTCAAAGTTTTGACTGGAAAGGGTGGTGAGTCACAGGACAATTGACAGTGACAGGTTGTAGTTTGCATTTGAGTTCCAAATATATGATGAGTATCAGCTCTAAATTTTTCTGACAAAATGCATCAAGTGTGAAATCTGATGGGTTTCAAAGAAGTTGGTTACCAAGCTGTGACTAATAATTACTTCTTTCAATACCATATTTTGTCATCTGCTGTGCTAAGTACTTTAATCTCCACAAAGATTTAAAGGGCTAATTATCTGCAAAAGCCTCTGAAGACGTGGCTTGCCCATGAGCAGAGCTGGGATCTAGCCCTTGACAACTCAATCTTTCTGTCCCTAAGCCTGAGCTCTGCAGTCCTGGCTAGAGCTAGGCAAGGACAGTCCTACTTCTTTCTAAAATGAAGCTCAGATTTCTTGGTCATGCATATGCAAGAATATAACACTCAATTCACTTCTTTTTCCTTCAGACCTCTTTTATTCTTTCTCATAGGTGGCAGAATGGGTCCCTTAGATCCTTTACTTTGTAAGTCAGTGAAGGGAGCAATGCTATCTTGGGGTGGGCATGTTTGATTAAACTGTGGGGACTTCAAAGTGAGGTCAGGGGTCTGTGGAATCCATCAAAGGCAGCTTCTTGCCAGGAGCCACACTGGAGGATAACGGAGTGGGAGGGAGCCCTGCAGAGTGGGAGGGATGAGTGGGGTGAGCGGGGAGAGGAGGCTGCAGTGGCCATGGGGTGGGGGGAGCACAATAAAGTCATCAGCAGGGGTGAACGCTGAGGTTTGCAATAAGAAGATTCTTGGGTGAGATTGGGCCTCATAGCATCACAGAGGCAGAAGGGGTGAATTGGAGCACCCACACCAACGATGCTGCCAGGGACCTTGGCTGCAAAAGCCCTGAGGGGAAAAAAGTCAAGCTGACTTTCTCATTAGCTGAGATACTTGGAATAAATAAACAGATTTCTCTGGAGCCCATTTTATTACATTTGGAGTCATCTTTCACTGGGACTGGGAGAAGGAATGGTGTGCCTCTGAAGTGTAACTGTTTTTGCAAATACTCAAATAAGACTGTCTGATCACTTATGGGAAGGAAAAGACAACTTACTTGAAAGGTTTTCCTTTCTCCCACCCTCAAACAAAGAAAACACTACATGTATATGTTAGCCTTTAGAAAAAAAGAAAAGAAAAAGAAACTCGGCTTTTCTTGCTGACTAGGAGGGAAAGAAGACAGCTGATACGTCAGCTGTCTCACTAGGGATTGCTCAGCTGAGAGCTCGAGCCTGAACATAACCTTAAGATATTCAGGGAGCCAGGTCTTTCTCCACATGGTGTCTTCTCAAGATAAGCCTTGATAATGTCTCTGGTCCATATGGAATGAATGCCTGTGATGTTTTGTTTAAGGCATGTTAGCTGAAGGCTCCCTGCTTTTGCGATCCAGACAACAGTGGCTTATATGTCAATGAGAAGGGTCACCTTTTCTAGGTCACTGATGGCTTTTCCACAATTCATGCATGGATTTCTCAGTCTATATATCCAACCCTGGTGTAGGGAAGTTTAAGGTGTAAAACTAGGCTCTTCCTTTGATTTTCCCAAGAAGACCCACCTCATAGTGCATATCATTTGTATAGTGAAAATCAAAGAAATTTTGAGGGGCAGTGGATATTTTCCCTAAAGCAAATGAAAACATTTAAAATTTAAGTAGTGGGCATTCCTTACATTGTTCTTCAAGTATCTCACCCTAGGGTATTACACCTGACCACATCTCTTACCTATATGAGACTTCTACCTTAAGTTAGCTTGGCAGTTTTCCTCTCCTTGCCTCTCACAATCCTGTTTTATTTCTCATAACATCCGTATACCTCCACCACTACCAACAGCAGCATCAAATTACAGTTCTTGTATAGAAAAAGTTTTTATTCATTTAAAACAATCAATGATCACTTTGATGTCTGAGCTCGCAGTGGTTTTAGAGCCTGTTTTCTTCCAAGTGCCTTAGTACTGTGAGCTGAACTGTATCACCAACCCAAAGGCAAAGTTTGAAGTCCTGATCCCACGTGATAGTATTTCAAGATGAAGCCTTTCTATAATGATTAAGTTTAGATGAGGTAATGATGGTGGAGTTCTTGTAATGGGATTAGTCCCCTTTTAAGAGGAGATACCACAGAATTGTCTCTCTTTGCTTCTTTCTTCTCTCCGGAGTGTGAGGGGAGTTAGAAGTCAACCATCTTTAGGCAAAGAAGAGGGATCTCACCAGCACCTGACTGCTGGCATTCAACTTGCAGACTCTAGAACTGTGAGAAAATAAATATCTGTAGTTTAAGTCATCTAGTCAATGGTATTCACAGCAGTATTTGTTTTCAGGTTTCAGCAGGTCCCTCCACTCTGAAGACGATGAAGAACATTATTGCCAGATAGTAGGGTGTTTTCTTTGTCATACACTTCCCTTCATCCCTCCACCTCAATCTCCAAGTGCCAAAGGAGAAAAGAAACTCTAATTTCTCCCTTCAATATCATCTGTAGTGAAAAACTCATGACTGTCAGGGTTTGGAGGCTGTTCCTGATGGTGTCTTTAATTGATGGAGGGCCTATGTAACTGTTGTACTCTATTTTATCTGAGGGTCAAGTGCTATGGTGGAATAAATAATCTGCAAAGTCACTTCCTGTTTTGTAGTACATGATTCAGTGATTTAAGAGATGACCACCTGCAATAATCCCTGCACAATAGAAAAATCATTCCAATGGAAGGTATCAGAAAGGCTGAGAGTATGAACTGCTGGCATCTATTCTTAGCAGGTCATCTCTGAATCCAGAAAGGTGACCCTGAGAAGATTCTTTCTAGTTCCCTCTACTTGAATTTCACTTAACAGTTAAAGTCAGAATTGTAATATCAAAAAGGTTGTAAAGTAGTTCCTTTTTTAAAATAGCACCAGCTCAGGATCTATCTCTCTGTTTTTATGTGAGGACTGGAATGAAATAGTTGAAATGTCTTTCAAGATATTTCATTAGTCTGAATTATTTTTTAGAGGAAGGAAAATTTTCTACTATGCATCATTAAAATTCTCTGTCATTCTCTAAATATTTATGGAACCCTTAATAATATCTCCTGTTACTCTTGGTAACATGATCATTTATCTCAAAAAAATGTGTTCTTTGAATCATATGAGGATCTTGATAAAATAAATTCTCTAAATCCCTTTTTAATTAAGGAAGACTTGGAAGTTGGTTGCACCCTGTGCTAAAGCACACTCCCTTCCCAGCCTTTGCTGCTCTCTGTGAGTCCAGAGGAATGCAGAGATAGACCATTTGGTTTTATCTAGGTCAAGTCTGAAAGATTCCTTGTGGGAAACATGAATTTCCTGCAGTAACCAAGATAAAATGATCACCAGTTTCTCTGAATTTGGAGAAGTTTCGAGAGAGTAACTGGAGGGGTCAAGGGTCATGAAGCCAGCTGGACAGTCACTTTTAAGAAAAATAATACAGAATCTTAAGTTAGAAAATGTGAGTTCAGTCCTTGGCTCTGTCCTTGGGCAGAGTTACCTGCTACTTATAGGGATATTGAATACAGAATGCTTTCCCCCAGGAATCATCCTAATATAGGTTGATCTCAGCAGTGTAGACTGTTCGGAGCCTTTCAAAGAACCCCTTGTGTAAGCTCTGTCTTCTTTGATTAAGCTCTGAACTAATTGAGAAGTAAGGTAAAAAGAATCTGGAAGGTTTTACACATGGACTGATGAACACTGCCATACATTATGGTCAATTTAGGGAGCGTGCTTCTGGCTCCCCAGTTCACATCTAGAACAATAGCTCTGAGGGAGTTCAAGGGCTTAGGGCCATTCTACTGGCTAGGCAAAGCAGGTAGGAAGAGACCTGGCCCGCATGTTCAGGGCCTTCAGTGTGTGTGTGGGTGTGGGTGTGTGTGGGTGGGTGTGTGTGTGTGAGTGTGTGTGTGTTGTCAGCCAAGCTACCCAAGCCCACCAACCTTTGTGGTGAGAGAAAAGATGAATTTAGAGAACATTGCCCATAGTGGAAAGCTCCAATACTGGGATCAACTGTTTTCTCCTAGCATTGGTGAGCACAGTCGGAAATACACTTTATAATTGTCTATTCATTCCTGTGTGCTTTTGCTTTGCTGTATATTCTCAGGTTCTCCTTGAACTCACTATGTAGCCTGACAGGGACCCTCTTGCCTCAGCCTCCCAAGTGCTGGGATTACAAGCATGTATCTCTATGCCTAGCCATAGTCATCATCTTTTTTTTTTATGGCTGGCTCAGCCTGCTCTGAGGGTGCGGCTGGTGCAGCATGTGGTACCAGGGATTGAACCGCAGTCCCTGCAGTTGCCTAAGCTTGCCTAAGCAGGCACTTTAGACTGCTGAGCTATCTTGCTGGCCCCCCATAGTCATCATTCTTGATTGTTAAGAATAAATAATATAATTGGAACAATGGAATTTGACTATGATAACAGCATTTTCCAGTATTTACCTTTAATAATACTGAGACTGTGGATTATAACTCAGTGATACAGCACTTACCATATCCCTAGCACCACACACACACACACACACACACACACACACACATGCACATATGCACACAAAATCGGTATGTATTTATCTCTGTCAATCCCCTGGATGTCTCCTTACAGAAGTTATCCCATTTAATCTTTTCATCGGCCTTTAAAGGAGCTATTCATACTTCATAGATAAGAATGCTGAGGCACAAAAAGGTCATGTGCCTTTCCCTGGGTCACAGAGCTAGTGTAGCAGTTGCCTGTTATGTCTATCGATATACTCAAAACCTTCTGGCTGAAAGTACAACTTGTATATTTACAAGTTTTCTGCTCAAAATTTAGGGTCCAGTGGATTAGCACCTGACTGGCGTAGCCTGAGTCACAGTTTCTGATGGACAAGGATGAGTGGAGACTCTACGGTAGGTCCCATGAGGCTGCAGATGACCTCTGACTTATGAAGTTTCAACTTCTACATTTTTGACTTTATAGTGGTATAAAAGCCATATGCATTCAGTAGAAACCGTACTTTGAATTTTGATGTTTTTCTGGGGTGTCAGTATGCTCTTGTCTTGCCTGGCAGAGGCAGCACGCCATGCCTCCCAGCTGGCCAAATTCTGGTCTCAAGATGAACTCTCTGCAGTTTATGGGCTTGCCCAACTAGGATGCTTAGTACATGAGATGTACTAAATACATTTTTGATTTAAATATTTTAAACTTATAGTGAGTTTAATAGGGAGATAACCTCACTCTAAGGTAAAAAACATTTGTTATATGTAGATGAAGAGTCAATTGCAGTAATAGTGGACTTCTTTTAGGGTAAAAATCCATTGAACTTCTGTCCATGTTGTGACTTTTCCTAGGGTATTGGATCTAGTCCTGCACCATGTTTGTATACCTGACCTGCAGGGTCTAGTATTAACTTCTGTTTCTACACTCATTTACTTTTTTATGTATTTGGTACAGGGTCTCAGTATGCAGCTCAGACTCATAGAGATTCACCTGTTTTTAGCCTCCCCAGTGCTGGGATTACAGGCATGGGCTACCATGCCTGGTCAGCTCATTTACTTTTTTGCTTTTTCTGTTTTGATCATTCCTTAGACATTCCATATCCTTTCATGCCTCTGTACTCTAGTTTAATCTGGCTAGAATGCATCTCTCTCACTCTGTTCCTTTAATCCTTATCTGGAAAAATCCTGTTTATCCTTGCAGACCTGATCATTTTGTAATTGTATAGCTTCTTGATAATGTGAATCATAATTAAACTATCCCTATTTCCCACAATTCTGTATTAAACTGAATGTCTCTGTTATCATATTACTCATCATGTTGTATTTGATTTCTTTTTAAAAATTACTTATTTATTCAATTTGTACAGGGTCTTGCTACACAGCTTGAACTCATAGTCATCCTCCTATCTCAGTCTCTCCAGTGCTGGGGTATAGGGATGCCCTACCACGTTCAGTTTCAGTGATCAGCAGGGTGTGCCTAGGGTTCTGGAGCTGGCACGGCATATGATACTAGGGATCAAACCCAGGTCCTTGTGCTTGCCAGGCAGGCGCTTAGACCACCAAGCTATCTCCAAAGCCCTGTATTTGATTTTTTTATGCCCTTGTCATGACAAGGGCAGGGACTCTGTATGTCTTATACATTTGCTTTATAGAGGAACAAATGTTTGGGGTTGGGTTTTGTTTTCACTGAACCCTATATAAAGATTGACATGTGACACATACTAAACTGAAAATTAGACAAATAATCCTTCCCTAGTCTTTCATCTTTATTGTCACTGAGTGAGAAGACCTCAGTTCCCTTATCTATAATAAGAAGATTATACTAACTTGGTGGTTTACAAAAATTATAGAATTTTAAGACACAGATTTATTTTTCTCATTGAAGAAACGCTGAGACAAGGAGTCCCAGTCCATTCTGGTGACACTATCAAGTCACCAGCAATACATTCACTTAGTTGACACTCTGCCCTCTTTAGAAAATTGTCTCATTATTCAAGAAAGCTGGTGAAATCAACCCAAGTGCATCAAGGCAGACAATAGAAGGAAGGAAAGGTGTAAAACACATTTTTAGGTATGTCTGGGCCAGCTATGGAGGTATGACTTTGGGGACTGCATCTGATCGCTGTCTCCCTCCTCTTCTTGTGCTCTTCCCCTGTCCTCTGCTTCCTGGATGCTGAGAGTTGAGCTGCTTCCTCTACCATGCCTTTTTACCGTGATGCTTCTGCTTTAGACCAGCAGACCAGGGACTGAACCTCTGAAGTTGTGAGCCACATTAAATCTTTCTGTTAAGTTACTGGTGTCAACTATTTCGTCCCAGCAACCAGAAAACAGACTGATACATCTAGCTGAAAAGAAACCTAGGAAATGTAGGTATTTTTTCTTCAGCTGGGAGATGGCACACTTAGTTAAATATAAAGGCTTTTCCTGCCAAAAGTCAAGAGAGAGAGAGAGGATGTTTGTCAGCTGGCATTCTCTGCTATATTGGATTACTTTGGTTAATGTGATTAGGAAAGATCACTTAGAGATTAAACAGCTTAAATTTGAAAGAAAAGAAAGATTCATGGCCAAAGATCTATGGAAAGAACAGTTTATGAAAAAGTAAGCAAATGCAATTGTGCTAGTTTATAATAATAGAAACCATGCTAAGGTTCATCAATTCTTCACCAAATATTCATCATTTCCCCTTGTTTGGGTATTGTGAAAGATTGTTTACCAGGTTCTTGTACACTTAAATTCTATTTCTTGTGACTGAGTTCTTGATAATAGCCACAGTTGTGTTTCAGACCCTGGGTATCCCCTCCTTTTACAGCATGAATGCTATACATAGGCTATGAAGATGCCATAAAATAGAACAAGCCTGAATTGCTGCATCATTTCTTATGTACTTTATATAGACTCCTCATCATTTAATTAAACCACTGATATTTTTGAGTGGTTTGTTATTATTTCAGCACATTCTACTATATTATGCCAAATTAAGTATATTTAGAGGCTTCATAAAAAGCAAATTTGACTTGAATATAGTAATCAAAAGCACAGTTTGTAATAGCTAAATCTTGCAAACAATACAAATGTCCACCAACAGAGGAATGGATAAAAATGATGTGGTAGTTTTATGCAATGGAGTATGACTCAGCTATAAAGAAAGATAAACTTGAAGCTTTTGTAGATAAATGGATGTGACGAGAGACCATAATCATTCATGAAATAAACAGACTTGCAGGTTTAGACATTGTATTGTCTCCTAGTGTAAGAAATTGAGAGAGTAAATAAGATCTCCAAAGTATAATACATGTTGTGAAAGGGAAAGGAAAGAACTGGGGTGAAAAAAAGGGGAAAAATGCCTGTATACACAAGATAGATAAGTTAGTTGTATTAACATTTTCAATTAGTTTATTGAAAGCAGCAGTTAGTGCTTATATTGCTTGATCAGTCGTACATGCCTTAATCCAATAACCTGAGCAACTACTTTGAAGATAACAACATGCACTATAAAAAGCTTTGATAGTTTCCTATCATCTTGTTTTGAAACTCTTTATTGGTTTTTTTATAAATTCTCTTTAAAATAAAAAAGAATAAAATGGCAAAGTGGGGGTGGTATGAGGTGAAATTGGAGTGATTGGTGAGTCCAAGCCATTTCTGTCATCACTTGACCTTTTCCTATGATCTTGAGATTTATCTATAGAACCGTAACGTTCACAGATACATGTTTTAAAAATCACTGGAGTTGATGCTACAAAGACACTTTCAACTTTTGTTATTTTGTAATTTTCTGCATTTCTTGCTTGCAAGCTATATGCAAGCCTGTTTTAAATTTGGATTTTTGTAAATGTTATGTGGAGTTGCCAGATTAAAAATATAATTACTGAATTAAATCTTCAGAAACTACTGAGTGCCAAAAATTAGATACCTGATTAAGAACACATTTAAAAAATATGTTTTTATTTCCCTGATTAAATAAATAACACATGTTCCTTATGTGAAACCTAAAAACAAAACCAAAAGTCATTTGTGGGTTTGCAGCTTAGAAATAGCCATAAAAAAAGTCAGATTTTTGGTCTTATTAGGCTAAAAAGAGGATCCTAAGGGATGGTTGGGCAGTGAGCTGTCTTGGGGTGGGAGTACAGGGGGTACAGTGAGGCAGGTGCTGCAATGAGAAAAACATGGGACCCAGACATCATCTATTCCGATCTCCACCTCTGTGAGCCAGGACCAAGTCCATCCATGGTCTTGGGCTGCAGCTCTGCCTTCAGGCCCCAAGTACCACCCTGGGGTAGGGAACAGGCTGTACAGTCTTGGTTTTCCAGTCAAAATGGTAGAATGGGAACCAGAAGGCATGAAGTGCTAGCTGGGCTCCATCTCCTCCATGACCAAGGTGGCCCAGTGAGCTGCTTTCGTTCACCTAGAGGGAAAATTCTATAGTTTATTACTTCCATGAGATGTGCAGTACATTGTCAGAGGCAGCGTGGGGACAGCATGACAGTGCAATGCGAGAGTGATATGAGATGAAACTGGAGTGAGATGCAAATCTGCTGAGGTGCTTTGGGACAAGACGCGTTACCTTTCTGAGCCTCAGTCTTTTTCTTTAAAATGGGGATAGTGGGCTGGGGAGCTAGCTCAGCAGCATAAGTGCCTACCTGGCAAGTGCAAAATCCTGAGTGCAATCCCTGGTGCGAAAAAATAAAATCAACTCAAATCAACTCAACTCAACTAAAATGGGGATAGTGGTTAGTGCTTCAGTGAGTTTCTGGGAGGAGCAAATAAGTTATTACAGGGAAACTCCTTACAGCAGTGCCCGGCACACATTAGCAGCTCAATGAATAATGCCAATTGTTATTTAGTAGGGGATTTAGGTCTTACTAACAAGCCTCTGAATCCCTCCATCAGATGTTTTTCACCAAGGTTCCCCCTTAGCCTTGTACCTAATTTACTTATTCCAGTCTCCACGTGATAATTACAGTCACATAAAATAAACAAACAAACAAACATAAACTTGTTCTTGATTTATTCCTAATTGAAGTCTTAAGTTGTTTCCTATTGGGCTTGAAATAAGTTTTAATGGTCATGCAGGCTTACTTGGGCTATCTGCTACCCAGTATTTTCCTACCTCCTTGCACCTGTCTTACTCTTGGCTTCGTAGGCATTGCTGTTATGTTCTAGTCTATTTCCCTGTGAGGGCCCATGTTCTCTCTGCACTGGCACTTTTGTCTTTGTTCTCTCCACCTAGAACATTCCTTTCTTTCTCCCCAGTTTGCCTTATTACCTTCTTTGTACCCTGTGGGATCCAGTGGAGGCATTATTCAGAGTGTGAGCAAGTTTAAGGGGGCTTTCTTTGGTCCTTCATTTTCTTAATCAACCCCAGTATCATGTGCTATAAATCCTTGAGTTTCGTGCTTTGAAACAATGTGCATTAAGAGCAGTATATGTATATATTCAGCCATAAATAAAAGATTGGAGGACTGGACATATAGTTCAGTGACATAAATTCCTGCCCAGCAAGCACGAGGTTCTCAGTTTGTTCCCTGCTACTGAGAAATAAATAAATAAATAAATAAATAAATAAATAAATAAAGGAAACAATGAAACCAAAATGTGAATTAATGTTCATTTTTTTATAAATCATGGATATGACTCAGAAATGAGTGGATACAAAAGAGCACAATGTACAGCTAACGCAATCAATAGGACTAGTAGAGAACCAGCGGAGAGCTGGTGCAGCCATGAGAAATGTCACCCACCTAGCCCAGCGAGGGCAACATTGGTGCTTTGACTGAGCATGCAATGAGATATTCCAGCTGCTCTGCATGCACTGGTAACCACCGGTGACTGGGTACCAGCCCTGGCACAGCTGCCACCAAAACCATATGAACTTTGTCAGCCTGACTGCTGTTGCCACCAGCAATGATTGCTTGTGGTCATTTCATCTTGTTTTGCCTTAGTATTGTTCAGTTCAGAGACTGGAGTGGATATTTCTTTGCAAGAGCCTAGGACGTGTACCTTTGCCTTACTTGGAAACCAGCCTGGGACAGGTAGTTTCAGAGATGTTTGGTTTCTGTTGCAGGAGATGGATTCTGCTTCACACCAGAAGAAGGAAGTCCCTAAGAAAGCAGAGAGAAATTATATATATATATATATATATATATATATATATATATATATATATATATATATTTGGTACAGGGTCTCCCTACACAGCTCAGACTCATAGTGATCCTCCTGTTTTCAGCCTCCTCAGCTCTGGGATGACAGGTATGTGCCACTATGCTTGGACTCAGGAGTCTTGATAAAGAACAAATGGAAACACCATGTCTACTATTCTTTCGAAAATGTTGGAATTGCAAGTGACTCTTATGTCTGATGACAACTAGGACCTCATCCCATGTTCTAGATGGAGGCTAAAGAGAGTGCATAACTGAACCCATAACTGGACCCTGAAAACTATGGTATCCTTCTTATTGAATATTCTTCCTCCTGAAGTTAGGACTTACCAAGGTACCCTTTTCCTTCTTAAGGTTCTTCCTATCCTCTAATTCAATACTGCAAAATCCAGCTGTCATTAGCTGTCTGGATGTTATGATAAAGTAAATCTGCTCTTCACCCTGAGGATTAATGAAGAAATGAATATGATGTAGTTGCATTCTCTAGTGGTTGATGCATTGTGTGTGCTTGACTGGATCAGCTCTGTGGCTTCATGCCTTGGTGCATGGGGATCCCACCCTGCAGGGGGCGTGGAAGGCATGGAGGTCCTACCCCAGAGTGACTCAGCACGTAAAGGATATATAAAGGGGTTAAAAAAGAAAGATTTGGCATTTTACTTCCTTGGAGAAACGTCAGTTTTTACAGTTAGCCTGGATATCATCTCCTGCCTTTTAGCTCAGACTCTTCCACCTTCTGTCAGCGACTCACTAGCTTTCCATCCGTTCCATCACAAGCCCATCAGCCAATGAATAGAGACTTACACAAGATGCTGAAGTGGGCTTCAGGCTTTGGGGCGGAACCCTTCAGTCTCCCGCAGGCAGATGCCCTGTGCACACTCCCTCATCCGACTCTGTGGCAGACTGCCAGAAGCCAATCTCATAATTTCTTATACATTTATACATCTTGTGTTATATCTGTTCCTAATATGTGTTCCTCTAGTAAAACCCTGATGCATACTCCTTAAAAGCAAATGACTTTAAGTTGAGTATGATAAAATTCTGAGGTATAAAGACTATGTTTGGGGCCAGTCAAATAGCTCAGTGGACTAAAATACCTGCTTAGGCAGATGCAGGGACAGAGGCTTCGATCCGTATTGTGCTGTGCCAGCCCCCTCCTCTAGGGCGTGCTGAGACAGACATTGAGACTGGGCATGGTTGCACACACCTGTAATCCCTGCACTTGGAAGGCTGAAAACAGGAGGATCTGTACAACTCTGATCTGTGTAGTGAGATCCTGTAGACCCTGTACTAAATATATATATATATATATATATATATATATATATATATATATATATAT
>PVKN010015278.1:0-18606 GCA_004027915.1 Capromys pilorides | reverse complement strand
TTTAACTCTTCCAAATACATTTTGTATTTAAGTCACTCTTCTAAAAATAATAATAATAATAATAATAATAATAATAATAATAATAATAATAATAAAATTTATAGGGGTTGGGGATGCAGAAAATGCAAGGTCCCGAGAGTAATTCATGGTACCACCCAAAATTTGTTCATTTATTTATTTTCTTTTGTGGACTCAAACTTTTCAACAAAGCTGGAACTGTTAAAACGTTGGTGCCTCTTAGAGATGCACTAAGTGCATTTTGAATCATGAGATGAACCTGAATCACTTATGAGAGAGTTGCAGAATGGTATGGTCTAGATCTAGAACAGCTCCCAGATTTTTCATGTGCACGGAGGGTGACTGGATCATGGCAGTACTATACCTGCTTTGCGGTAGGAGGTGGAACCTGGTGAGCGGCAAATCACTACAGATGTGAGCTGGATTCCTGGGATCCCAGGCCCTCCCTGCCTCCCTTCTGCCTCTGTTTCCTGGATCCCATGATTTATGCAGTTTTCTTCCAGTTTATTTCAGCCTTGGAGACATTTGACCACAAATAGAAAATGTAAGAAAAATAAATCTATTCACCTGCATGTCTCAGTGACAAAAATGTATCTCTTACTGAGCTGTGTTCACTTCCTGGGTTCCTGAGCTGGGCAGCTGTGTCGCACCACAGCCCTTTTCTTTAAAGCTTTGGCCTGTAAGCCAACCAGGGACTGAAACTTCTTCAACTGAGAGCTAAAAAAAAAAAATTCTACTTTAAGAGGCTGGTCTTCTATATATATAGGAGAAAAGCTGGTCACTTTTTGAGAGTTGAGAAGAAAGCAAAAAGGACTAGAGAACAGCCAGAATCCAGCCACTTTCCTGAAGGCCATCAGCTGGCAACTATGTCTGTAACACAGTGAACCTTTGGGGAATATTTTAGACCCCAACCGTAACAGGGGAGGATGCAGGTACAGTGCCAGTACAGTGCTTTTTATGTAATCAGTGCTCAGTAATGATAACTATTTTTATTGTAGTACCACCCCATTAGGAGTGGAAGAGTCAAGTATCTGAAAAGATTCTCAGAGATCTCTTTTTCTTACTCAACCTTAAGTATATGTTTATGCAAGAGAAATGTTTAAAGAATAATCTTGAGACAAATAAGAATGGATCCAATTTACACATCAGATCATAAAGGCTATTTTCTGATTTTCCCAGCTGCCAGAGGTATTCACTGAAAGAACTGATAGTTTGAAGTACTATGGGTCCCAGTTGACTTGCTTAGTGGGTTCATCAAGAATGGCACTTATTAGACAAGCCACACTGTGTGGACATATATGCCAAGAAATAGTGATGAGTATGGGCTCTGGGTTCAACCCCTAGCATTATCCATTACTGTGTAAGTGATATGAACTATCTTATTTTCTACTCTGCAAAGGGGAAATAATACCTATTTGAGTCACCAACAACACTAACGAAAACTAAGGAGCTAACACAAGTGCTTAGGATTTTAAGCCTAACGATCATATCATTGGCATTCACAGATCTCTCTTCTTTTAGCCAAGAATGAGCACCTACAAACTCATATCATCCAACACCAAGAGGAAGCATTTGAAAGAAAAAAAAAGTTGATCTCTACTCAAAAAAAGCCTTCCATCCTCTAACACCTCCACTCCCACTTAGGCTACCTGCTTCAGTTTGCCAAGACAGCCTCCACTGGACCTGACTTTTCACTTGCCAAGACCAGAGGAATCAATCACTTTTTCATATTTACTTAGCTGGGTTTCAGGACCTTCCCCCTGACTGGTTGTGAGCACCTGCCACTCACGCTCCAGAAAAACAGCACATGAGGAAGGACTCCTCCAACATACTTGAGCCTAAGAAAAACCACTAAAATAGTATCCCATTACTTGTTTTAACAAATTTAAATAGTTGACTGTTTCACAGTCTCAGTGTCCTGCACAGGACGCAGTGCTTCAAGCTCTTTCGCTTGTGAATTGGAAAGCGCTGGATAATTGAAAGCTGAGCCCTGATGCTCTCTAAAGGCCATGACTTTTCTCAAATGTTTATTTTTCCGTGCCCACACCTGCACTTTTCCATAATAATATAGCCTGAAAAGAGTTTAAGTAGAGATGTGTCTAACGCAGAATGCAGGAGCTAAAGGAAAGATTTCTGTTTTTAAAAGATACTCTCATAAATGATTTAGCAAATTTGAGCGTATAATCTGTCCAGAGTGCTAGTACACTTTGCTTGAGGCAGCCAGTTCTGCAAGCAAAGCTGCGGTTTTCTTGTTCCTTCCGGGAGCTGTGGCTGCCATTTCTTCTTAGTCTAGCCCTTGGTGAGGCACAAGCTAGGGATGGATTTCTCATTTGTGCACACAAGTGGTTTCCTTGAATTATGAGCCTCAAAGTTCCAAGACACTCACAGTCTGGGTGGCCACACAGGTATAAGTGCATAAAAATCTGTGCCTAGCGTGGCTGAAGGAGTGAACATATTCACTTCAAACAACTGGTCTCTCTGGGAACATGCTAACGGCTCTCCACCAGGAAGAGGCATATTTGTGGTCAAAATGTACTGAGCAATGGTACAAGAAGACACACACCAAGAGAATGTAAAACACCAAGAAGCAAAGTAAGTCCAGCTTTTTATAGGAAAGGTCTTTTATCCCTCTTCTTCCTTGTTCCTTCTCCCTCCATTACAGCACCTGAGTGCCTTGGAATTCAACAGAAATGCCACAGGGAGAGTGGATCTGTGCACCCAAGAGTCGTAGACACTAAAACCTCAGGCTGTCAGAAAGCATTAAAAAACAAACATAAGAAAGAATTTAGAGAAAGGATTTCCCTAAATTGTGGCTAATTACACAAAGTAAAGACTCGTCTAAGGGAGAAAGTTCATGCTCTTCGGATTTGGAGAAGGGGAAATTTTCCTCAGCTATGGAAGCTTCTGTGACTATTAGGACAAAGGATGGAGGAGAGAAAGCCAGCCTAGACCACAGAACATCCAGGCTGTCCCAGGGACTAAAGGCCACTGTCATACTTTAAGATTCTTTGCAAAAGGAATGATATAATATGGGACATATTTTATAAGATTATTTTATAATTAATCACCCAGAGAATCAAATACAGTGAGTGCAGGAAATCTGTCCACACACTAAGGACCAAAGGATCCAGCTAGGGCCTGATCCTACATGAGTCCAGCAGAAGACCTAGAGCCCATAACAATGCCTCCCAGGAGCTCAGCTGGAACCTAGAGCCCAGGGCAATGGCCCATGAAGGCCTGTTTCACAGACCTGCACTGGGAAGGCCCCAAGGTCCACCGTGGAAGCCAGAAGGAAGTCTGTGTCAGCAGGATGAAGGATCCGTGCGAGCAGGTGGAGGGATCTGAACTGAAGCCAGGAAACAACGCTCATGGTAAGAATCAGAGCTCCCCTGAAAAGTAGCACAGCCATCCTCAGCAACAATGAGGTCCTGAGCTCCTCCAAGGATGAAGAAATCTGAGATCCCATCAGGAGAGCCAATGTGACAAGCTTCTCCAGGAGACTAAGCTGTACACCATCTTCCTCTCTGGAACCAGGAAGAGATGCTCAAAGTGAGGACCTGAGCTCCCCCAAATGAACTGTAGCCATCCTCAGCGACATCAAGGTCCTGAGTTCCTCCACCAGTGACAACAGACAAGTTCATCAGGAGAGCCAGCATGACAAGGTCTTCTGGTAGAATAGCCAACAGCTCCTTAGCCAGTAGCTTCTCCCAACAGCTTCCTTAACAGCCTCTTCCTTCTCCAGTTCTGCCTCCTCAGCTGCCAGCAACAACCCTCAGGTGGGCCTCCCAAAACCAGCACCATGCTAGTTTAGTTCAGCTGAATTGTTGGCCATATCCGTCCACTACAGCCACCATCACCACATACATCATCTTCTCTTTCCTGGAGCAGGCAAGAATGATGTGGGGAGGATTTGCTAACCTACAATAATGGATGAAAATTCTGTGAACTCAGAGATTCATTTTCGCTTTCTGAGTAGTGTTGGTATCCTAAAATCTTATTGCTATAAATGGCAAGAAAACTTTTTAAAGGTAATAATTGACCTGGAAAAGCTATGTGTGTTAGAGGTACCCAGGCTCCTATCTTCTCTCTTCATGGCTTTTCTCCAGTGTCACTAATAGCAGCATCATTCTTCCTTGTAAAGGACATATTTCACTCTTAAATAAAACTACCAAGCTGAGTAGTACATGATACCCATTATGACTGTACATATTTGATTCTATTTGGTGATATTTGCACTTGAACTAAAATTATCTACAGATGTATTTTTGACTATAGACTAGATACACCTCGAAGGAGTTGCCAGAAAATCCTTGAAAATAGAAAACAATCTTGAAAGTGTTGGGAAAGAACACTGTTTCCAACAATCTTGAGATGAATTATTTACTAGAGAAACAGTGTGGATTTATGGAGAACCTAATCGACAAAGGATATGAAAGAAATATAAGACACGATCTTTGCCCTCAATTAAATTCCAATTCAGGAGATTATTTCAAGAATTTGGACTCTCAGTTATCTTCCGTTATTGAATTTCCTTTAAAATGGGGCCACCTATACAATATACAACATCCACCAGATTTCAGTCTCGCTTTTGTGCCAGCAAAGCAGACGGTGGTAAGAGCCAAGGGTGAGATAATAGCCAGAAGAATTCTGAACTTCCTAAATACATAGGAGCTTCCAAACTTCAAAGGCAAGTGGCTAGAGAGGTAGCGCAGCAGCATAAGTGCTTGCTTGGCAAATGCAAGGTCCTGAGTTTGATCCCTGGTAGTGCAAAACTAAAACAACAACAAACAAACTTCAAAGGCAAATGTTTGAGACTGACTAATCTCTACAAAAGTTGAACATGTGTCCATATTCTCTCCCCCTTCCACCATTGCCTACTGTATTAATCAGTTTCCTGCTGCTGTCACAAAATACATGAGGGTTGGCACTCTACAGAGAAATAAAATTTAGATATTGTGAAAGGGAAGCAAACTGCTCAAGGGAAGGAACAACCAGGATGATGAGGAAAAGGAAAAAAGAAAGAAGGTAGGGGATAGATAGACAGATAGATAGATAGATAGATAGATAGATAGATAGATAGATAGATAGATAATAGACAGATAGAGATAGATAGATATGATAATTGTACTACTAATTTGGTTTGGTTCATTGAAAAAGTCAATGTTTCATTTTTTGACCAATTTTACAATCTGAATAACTACTTAGAAGACAACAATGTACAATATATCAACCATTGCTAAATTCCTACCATCTAGTTTTTGAAATTCAATATTATTTCCAGTTTTTTTCTCTGTTAAAAAAAAAAAATTACTTTAGCTCATAGCTTTGGAGCTAAAAGGCCACACTGCATGGTGAAGGTCCCCCTGACTGTGCCACCTCATGGAAGATGGTGTCACCACAACAGCAGAATGTGCTATGGAGAGGTCACATGCTGAGACAGAAAGCCCAAGAGCAGGGCTGAGGGGGCAGCAATAAGTGATTTTCATAGGAACTCAGAGTCTGATGAGAATTCTGTTCATCTCTTCCAAGGGCAGCATTTTAAAGGAGCTCACCATAGCCAACTAGGTCTGACCTCATAAAAGTGTCACCTCTTAACCCTGCTCCAGTCAGGATCAAGCTTCCAAAGCCTGGACTTTGGAGGACACACTTGTGCAGCATCCGGGCCACAGCAGCTCGCCATGCTGTCCTGTCCATGTTCACGCATCACCAGCGTAGCCACCCAGGAGCAGGCAGGTACGCAGGCACACACACACCTCCCGAAGCATACGCACCTTGTGCTTCATGGTTACCTCAGACTCCCACAGCGAAGCCTCACTGTAGTGAGTTAAGGAGAGCCAGTGCTTAACTCTAGGCCCAGCTTCATCCTTGTGTATCTTCCTCAGTGACAAAAGAATCAGAAAAAGGTGACACCCTCTAGTCAACCATGCCCATAGCGCTGGGCCACCTATGCCAAGATCCTGCTCTATCCCAAGGAAAATGAGCCTGAGTCCTTGCTCCACAGCTGTCCAATCCTTCACTCTGTTGGGTAGGTGATAGTGGAGAATGTATCCAGCTGGCTCGGAGGCCATGACCTACCAAAGGTCTGCTTTAGCTTAATGGCAGTGAGTGCATCAGGAAGAGGGCCATTCTGCCAGAATTCAGGGAATTACACCTCCACTGGTATATCATAACTCTGTGAGCAGCTAAAGGTAGTAAAGCGTTCTAACACCAGTCTAGCTCTGCACTTTCTATGGCATTTGGCCACCTCTTCTCAACATATCCTTTTCTCCTGGGTTCTATAAAAGCATCATGTTCTCTTGGTTTTGTCATTGTCTCTATTAAAAACAATACAACAATAAAGAAAATATCCATTTATTGAGCACTTCTATGTCAGACATCCTACTAAGAATGTTGCTGTGTGTTATATCAAACAGATCGTTTCTGATGTATCATCTCATCAGAGCCCTGGTTGATTGTTTTAACCTCTCTCCTCCCTCTTCCCACAGGCTCAGGGTTGATGTTCGCAAACTGAGATCTCCAACTCAAGTCTCTATTTTGCATTCCAGTTCCATTGTCTAACTATTCAGTTATCAACTCTTCTGGAATCTGTGGGTATCTCAAAGTGAGCCCTTCATCTCCCAGCATGCAGCAGCCTCTTCCCCATGGTTCTCCACAGCTGAAAAAAATGGTTTTACATCAGGAATGTAAGTGTTGTTCTTGATCCTTCCTTCTCTCCACTCACATCCAGGCCACCATCAACCCTACTGATACTCTCTGTCCCACCTCTCTTGGGAGGATCAAATTCTAGAGGTAAAGGTGCTGGGACAAAGTATCATAGCAACTTGATTATTAATGCATGTCAGCAAATTGCCTTCCAAAAATGTTGTACCAATTTGCCTATCAATAATTTCTAATTTTCTAAGTGTTAAAAATCAAAGTGTTTTAATTTTTATTCCTCTTCTGCACCATACAAGAAATACTTGGATAGGGCTATATTTGTCTTCTGACCTCTGCCTCAGAGTGGACTTCCCTGATTGTCCAACTGGATATTCCTTCATCTCAATATGTGATCTCTATAGCTGCATAGCTTATTTAATTCTGCCTCCTGGTGAAACTTTTCTTTTTCAACAGAGAGAGGATGATGAAGGTTGTATTAGGGAATGCTATGTGTCCTACTCCACTTCCCATTGACATAACTAAATATCTGAGACTGGGTAATTTTAACAACTAGAAATTAATTGGGCTCAGGGTTCTGGAGGTTGAGAATTACAGAATAATGGCGGCAACATGTGCTTTGCCCTGGCCAGGGCCTTGTTGCTGTGCCATAACACGATGATGTGCCATAACACATGGTGAAAAGAGCACCTCTTCCTCTTTTTATAAAGCCAGAAATACCATCACAGGGGCCCCACCCTTATAACATAATCTAATCCTTGTTACCTTCCAAAAGCCTGACCTCAAATACCATTAGTTTATGAACATGGAGGTTAAGATTCCATCACATCAACTTTGGATGGGACACATTCAAAGCATAGCACTGAAGTAGCAAGCAAAAGCAAAGCTCTCAGTGGCTTGTAGGTGAAAAAAAAATTTTTTGGCTCACCCTAAGTCCATTGTAGGTTTTTTTCTTTTTTTATTAATTACTTTTAATAAGAAATTACAATGTGACAGTTTCAAAACACGTTAGTAGTACATTCTCAATAATTGATACAATTCATATTGTTGCCCTCTGTGCCCGTTATACAGGGCACAGAGTGTAGATATGATAAATTTTCTAATGGTTATTGGTACAATAGATTTCTTCTCTTTGATCTAAGAGAAGGTAGTTGTATACCTTCTCTTACTATTACTGGCAAAACCAGAAATTTTGGAAGCTGTTGATCTGAGCCTTTTACAGCTCAGCATACTAAACTACATTTATGTTTTATGTGTCATGTTTAAACTTTTCTGCTGGGTGGTTAAGGGCAAGTTAAAGCAAGACCTGTATAACAAAACGTGTAGTTTTTGTATCTCCCAAAGTCAGTCAAATCCCCTCAGGATGTACTTTGGAACCATGTGCAGTGCTTTGTAGAACTGTTGTCAGTGTCAGCTATCCGGATGAGTTATGGCCATTGCTTGACCAATTTGCTTTCTGTGAAAGCCCGAGAGAATGTTTTCTCTCTAGGTGACTCTCCTTAGGCACACCATATACCTTCAATCCCTTTCCTCGCTGGTCTCTTAATCTCCTTGAACAGAAAATTTGGGAAACCACCAAGTTATAGGATATTACAGCACAGGATCTGTTCTGTCCTGAATCCTCAATGACCTTGAAGGGCTAGGGCCAAAATATTGGCTATCCTTGTAGCCCTTTTTTTTCCTCTAATTTTTGGTCTGTAAACTTTGTTCTTCGCCTTCCAGAAGAAAAGCTTACTAATACTATTACTCTAAAACAGGGGAGCTGGAGCTTAATATCACTGTCTCTCTGAATATTAAATGTCTTAGTCTTGGAATTGATATTTTCAATAAATCATTGATATTCTAATAAATTTCTGTAGAATGTGACAAAAACAGTTATACATTTTTACACAGATATTTAGAAATATAAACATGTACCAAATTTTAGCCTGTCTATCTTTTGACGTTTTTCCTAGTCTCTTACTCTCATTTAATACCCTTTTTAGTTTTCTTGTAAACCAACCATTTACTTGAGAGAGAGTATAACAGTAACTGAACTTACATTGGAAGCAGCACACATCTAAAAGGCCAGAACGACAGGCATTCTAAGCATAGTTTTAGTGTTACATATTGCTATCATCAATGTGAAAAACCTTTTGAGGTTTCTTAGGACTCTTGTCTAATTCATCCTTTGTACATAACTGCATAGTTTTGTTCCTGATGTTTCCTCTCTTTTCTGTTTCCAGTCACTTTGCTGTTTAACCCTTAAGTCTTCAATTTCCATTCAGCTGTGTTGTGCCTCTCCATTTTTATTTCTTCTTTTGATTTCTTATACTAGGGAGACTATATGATATTTACATATGTAGGTCTGGTTTATTTCACTTATGAGTATATGTTCAAGATACACTCATTTATATATGAGGGCTTCTACTTTATTGTTCTTTATAGCTGAATAATATTCCATTGTATAAAAATACCACATCTTTCTCAACCATTCTTCAGATGATAGGAATTTTGGTTGTTTCCAAAATTTGTCTATTATGAATTGGGCTGCTATAAACATAGGTGCACAGATATCACTACGGTATGATGTTTTTAGTTCTTCTGGGAAAATTCCCAGTAAGGGGATAGCTGGATTGAATGGGAGTTCCAGTTCTAGCTTTTTAGGAGCCTCCACACCACTTTTCATAATGGTTGCATCAGTCTACATTTCCACCATCAGTGGAGAACTGTACCTTTCCCCACAGCCTCTCCAACATTTGTTGCTGGTTGATTTCTTTATGATAGCAATTCTTTCTGGGGTGAGATGGTATCTAAGTGTTGTTTTAATTTGCATTTCATAAATGGCTAGCGATGTGCAGCATTTCTTTATGCATTTGTAGGCTTCCTGAATTTCTTTCTCTGAGAAGTTTGTGTTCATCTCAGATGCCCATTTCTGGATTGGGTCTTTGAATGTGGGGATCCTAATGGTTTTTAATTCTTTATAAACTCTAGATAGAGGACTTTTCTCTGAATACTTATTAGTTAAAATCTTTTCAAAATTTGTGGGTTGTCTTTTCACTCTGTTGGTAATTTCTTTTCAGGTGAAAAAACTTCTTAGCCACAGGCAGTCCCAGTTGTTGATTCTTTCAAGTGTCAAACGTGCATTTTGATTTTTGTCCATGAACTTTTTGCCTACCCCGATGTCTTCAAGGTTTTCTCCCACTTTCTCTTCCAAGAGATTTAATGTTTCTCTTTTCATATTTAAATCTTTAATCCATTTTGACTTTAGTTTAATGCATGGTGTTAGACCCAGGTCAAGTTTTAGTTTTTGGCATGTAGAATGCCAGTTTTTCCAGCAAAGTTTATTAAAAAGGCTATCTTTCTTCCATAAACATGTTTGGCCCCTTTGTCAGAAATAAGGTCGCTGAATGTGTTTGTATTTGCTTCTGCATCTTCTAATCTATTCCATAGATAATTTGATCTATTTTTTTTTTGCCAAAATCATGCTGATTTTATCACTGTAGCTTTGTAGTATAATTTTACGTCAGAAATTGTAAAGACTCCTGCCTTACCTCTGTTTCCCAGGATTGTCTTTGCAATTCTGTGTCTTTTTTGGTTCCAATAAATTTTAGGAATGATTTCTCCAGGTCTGTGAGGTATGTTGATGGTATTTTGATAGGAATTTCATTAAATCTGTATAACAATTTAGTGACTATGTCCATCTTCACAATGTTGGTTCTTCCTATCCAGGAGCAGGGAATATCTTTCCATTTTCTGAAATCCTCTAGGATCACTTTTTTCAGAGTACTGTGGTTTTAATTGAAAAGCTCTTTTACTTCTTTAGTTAGGCTAATTCCTAAGTATTTCATTTTCTTCAGTGCTATCATAAAAAGTATTGTTTCTCTAATTTCTCTCTCAGTGTGTTTGTTATCTGTATAGAGGAATGTCATTGACTTTTGCGTGTTGACTTTGTAACCTGCTATGCTACTGAGTTTGTGTATTAACTCTAGTCGCTTCTTGGTGGAGTTTTTTGGGTCTTCCAAATAAATTATCATGTCATCTACAAATAATAATAATTTAACTTCTTCTTTACTTATTTTTATTCCTTTCATTTCCCTCTCTTGTCTAATGGCTGTAACTAATGATTCCAGAACCATACTGAATAGGAGTGGTGATGGAGGACATCCTTGTCTTGTATGAGATTTGAGAATAAAAGACTTCAGTTTCTCCCCATTTAGAATTATGTTAGCTTTTGGATTGTTATAGGGGGCTTTTATCAGCTTGAGGTAGAGGCCCTCTATTCCAAGTTTCTGCAGAACTTTGAACATCAATGAGTGTTGGACATTGTCAAAAGCCTTTTCTGCATTAGTTTAGACAATCATAAGATTTTTCGCTTTAGCTCTATTGATATAGTGGATTACATTTATAGATTTGTGTATATTGAACCTTCCTTGCATCCCTGGGATGAATCCTACCTGGTCATGGTGTATAATCTTCTTGATGATTTGTTGTATTCTATTGGTGAGGATTTTATTGAGGATTTTTGCATCTATGTTCATGAGAGAAATTGGCCTTTAGTCCTCCTTTTTAGTTACATCTCTCTCTGGTTTTGGTATCAGTGTAATACTTGCCTCTAGGAATGATTTTGGGAGGATTGCTTTCTTTTTGATTTCACTGAAGAGTTTGAGGAGTATTGAGATTTTATGTTCTATAAGTTTCTTGTAGAATTCTGTAATGAAGCCATCAGGTCCTGGACTTTTCTTTGTCGGTAGGCTTTTTATTATATTTTGTATTTCATTGGCTGTTATTGGGTTCTTGAGAGTTCCTATATCTTCTTGATTCAGTTTTGATAATTTATGCTTTTCTAGGAATCTGTCCATTTCTTCTGTGTCTTCAAATCTGTGAGAGTAAAGATTCTCAAAGTAGCTATGATCCTCTGAATCTCTGTGGGTCTGTACTAATTTCACACTTTTCATTCCTTATTGCTTGAATTTGAGTCCTTTCTTTCCTCTTTCTGAGGAGGTTAACTAGGAGCTTCTCAATTTTATTTAATCTTTCAAAGAAGCAGCTGTTTGATTCATTAATTCTTTGTATTATTTTGCTTGTCTCAATTGCATTAATTTCCTATTCTGTCTTCTTAATGTGTGAGTTCAGAGCTATAAATTTCCCTCTAAGAACTGCTTTCATTGCATCCCATAAATTCTGGTAAGATGTGTTTGAATTTTTATTAAATTGTAGATATTATTTAATTTCTTGTTTAATTTCATCTGTAACCCACTGGTTGCTGAGAAGGGTGTTGTTTAATTTCCATGTACTTCTGGGGTTCTTGTGATTTCTTTTGTCATTTATTTCTAATTTCATTGAACTTTGGTCAGATAGTATCCATTGGATAATTTCTGTTTTCTTGCATATACTTAAGCATGACCTATGGACTAATATGTGATCTATTTTAGTAAATGTCCCATGTGCAACTGAAAAAAATGTGTATTCAGAAGAGGTTGGTTGGAACACTCTGTGAATGTCCACTAAGTCCAGTTGTTTCCAGATCTGGTTCGGTTCTGCTACTTCTTTGCTAATTTTTTGTCTGCTTGACCTATTTTAGGGGGATAAAGGGGTGTTAAGGTCTCCTGTTAAGATTGTGGTATTGGATATTAGATTTTTCATCTCCACTAAGGTTTGTCTTGTATAACTTGGTGCTCCTGTGTTGGGTGCATATGTATTTATGAGTGTTACCTCTTCGTCTTGAATTTTTCCTCTACCAGTATATAGAGGCCTTCTTTATTTCATTTGACCAATCTTGGTTTAAAGTTTAGAGTGTCTGCAAATAAGATTGCTACCCTTGTTTTTTTTTTATTTTTTTTATTTTTATTTTTATTTTTGATGTGCTGGGGCATGTAGTATTGTTTTCCATCCTTTCACTTTTAGCCTATGGATTTCTTTATGAGTTCAGTGTGTTCCTTGTATACAGCATATGGTTGAATTTTGCTTCCTTATCCAAGGAAGTCTATTTCTGCCAGTCTATTTCTTTTAATTGGAGAACTGAGTCCATTTACATTAATGGTTATAATTGAAATGTATTGACTTATGATTGACATGAGTTTTACTTACTTCTGTTTACCCCTTTTTCTGCTGTGTTTAATTGGTTGCCCTATTTGGTGGGTTTTTTCTGTTTTAATTTGTTGAGTTTGGGTCATTTTTGTCCCTCTCTAAATTATTTTAAGTATACTTTGTAGGGGTGGCTTTGACATCATGAAATTCTTTGGTTGTTCCTTGTCATGGAAGTATTTCACTTCTCCCTCATACTTGAAAGAGAGTTTTGCAGGGTATAGCAATATGGGCTGGAATTTGTTTTCATGGAGGACTTGAAACACTCTGCTCCACGCTCTTCTTGATTTCATGATTTGTGAAGAGAAATCTGCCATTATTCTGATGGGTTTTCCTTTAAATGTGATCTGTTTTTTTTTTGTTGTTGTTGTTGTTGTTGTTTTTGTTTTTTTTCCTCTAGCAGCTTTTAGCATATTATTCTTCTGCTGGATTTCTGGGATCTTGACTATTATATGTCTGGGTGTGTTTTAGTCAGGTTGATGTTATTTGGAATTCTATATGCTTCAGTTACCTGAATGTTTTCTGCTATTATTTCTGTCCATATTCTTTTTATGTCATTCGTGTCAACTCCTTCTTTCTCATTGATTCCCACGAATCTCACATTGTTCGTTTCCACATCATCTTGCAGATTTTGAATTATTTTTCCTGCATCCTAGTTTCTTTTTAGAGATCTTTCCTTACCTTTTCACTAGCTTTGATGGTGTCTTCAAGATCTGAGACTCTATCTTCACTTTCATTCATACAGTTTTGCCAGCTTGTGATTGAGATTTTATTTTCTTGTATAGCTCTTTGAAACTGTTTCATGCAAACTATTTCTTTCCTATATTGCTCAATCAGGGAATCCATTATTTTTCTATTCTCCTCTAACTTTTACCAGTGTCTTCTTTAGCAGTACTGAAGTCTCTCATTATAGTTATCCTTTCTCTAGTTCAGAAATTATTTCTGATTTTTTCTCCTCTCTATCTTTTTGTAGTTGTTCCCCTACTTTAGATGCTATTAATTTAGAGATATCTTTTTTTAACTTCAGAGGTTATTTCTGCTCTGGTTTCCTCTATACGTTTCTGCAGTTGTTTTTCCACTTCAGATTCTATTAATTCATACATTTCTTTTTTTACTTCAGATGTTATCTCTGATTTGAGTTGCTCTATACATTTCTGCACTTGTCTGTCTACCTCAGATGCTACCGATTCAGAGATTTCATCTGCATGATTCCCGTTTTCTTCCATGGTAGTGTCTCTTGTATTTGTTTTGCATGGACTCGGGACCTGAGATTGGATCTTGCTCCTTGTCTTTATCATTTTTTATAGCAGTGATCTCTGCACTTTGGTGAAGTTATGCAGTTAGCACCTGGACATCACGCGGCCCAGTCGGGAAGGAGAGTGGAGTCCAAGCTCAGGCCATTGATGAGTCAGGGGATGGATGCAGGCTGACGCCTCTGTGTGGCCCAGTCTGGTTGGCAGGTGGAGGTGGAGCTCAGGCAGTTGAGGAGTTGGGCGATGGACTCGGGCTCAGAGAGTTCTTACCTAGCCTGTGGCCATGGGGCTGGTGGGGCCGGTGGGTGGAGGGGGATGCTTGGGCCATTGATGAGTCAGGGGATGGTCACGGGCTGAAGCTGCCAAGCGGCCCTGTCCGGTCGGTGGGTGGAGGCCCATTCTAGGTCTTCAAGGGCCCGCCAGAGCAGCTGTTTTCCCAATGTGATTGAAGGGCCGCACCTGCTCCTAGGAGGCCACTCCTCCACATCCACACTCAGTCTCTGATTGGAGTGAAAGGAGAGTGCTGGAGGCTTAAGAGCGGGATGACCTCAGCCAGGAAGTGACATGCGTCATCGCTCTGCAAGCGTATGGACCAGAGCTTGCGTGGGGACACACCCAGGGGTCTCAGCGAGCATTCCACTTTAAAATCCATTGGAGTTTAATATAAATACTTTTAAAACTTGATATTCATGAACTCCCCTCTGTGCTAAACGTAGAGAGATGCATTTTTTCAATATTGACTAAGTTGTATCTCTGTAACAAAGCAGAGCAGATGAAAGCACACTCCGAGGGCTAGCTGCGGCTTCACTTCACAGGCTCAGATGTGGTCAGCACATCCACAGCTCTGCCTCCCTGTCATCTTGTTGGCAAAATCCTATAAAAATACAAAAGTGAGACTGTACATCGCCGACTGCGCTCACGGCATTCGAGCAGATGTGTGCCACTCTGTTCCATGTGTCGAAACAGCCACAGCCAGACGATGCCTTTTTTCAGTGGACACGGTTTGGCACTGGACTCCTTCACCTCTCCTGTTTCTAATCATCCCTTGCCTGGGCATGTCAGGGTCAGGCTTAAAGACTTGCTAGAACTGGATTCAAGATTTACGAGAGTGAGATGTAATCAGGCCTCTCCCAGAGGTTTGCGAAGAACAGCTGGAGTCTGGCCCTTTGCATCATGACAAGGACTATTAAAAACTAGTTTAAGAAGAAAGATGGATGTAGAAAAGCAAACAGTAATCCGGAGGAGTATCAAAGGCAGCCTCACGAGGGGCACCTCTCAGGAACCTGCGTCCCATTTCCAACTCTTTGTAAACAAGGAGCAGCGATTATTATGTTGGAGCTGTGGATTTTCCCCCGCGACCCATTCCTGAATGGAGCTGGATCATTCCCACTCGAAGCATGAGGGGCTGTTTTGTTCTCGAGGCCCCACCCTGCGCTGATGTAATGCTCCATGGCTGTTTTTCTGATGACTGTGCTAGGGAGGGTCCTCACCAGGAATAGGGAAGCTGTTACCCAGTGCTCCTGGAAGGCCAGGGAGAGAGGGGAGGCCTAGGGGACAGATGCCTGCTGCGCGGGACTGACAGCTCCCGCTGAGTGCTGGAAAGGTCCTCTTGTCTTCCTCTTCACCAGCCATGACTGCGCCCTGCCCCTCCTGGCCCTCCAGGATCATCCATCCCCAAGAGCTCATCACTCATCCCCTCAGGGCTCTGGTTTCTTTCAAATGGTTCCTGCAGCCACACCCCCGCCCTGCGCAGCCCAGGCCCGCTGCCTAAGCGTGCCAGTGAGCGCTGATGCCTGGGGCCAGCGGGAGAAAAAGCACCAGCCTCTGGCCTTCCTGGATGGCGGCCCTGCTGCCTGCTGCGAAAAGGGACTGGGTCTTTCATCTGCTTAAATTTCTTTAAAGGAGGAATTTATGTTTGCGAACATGTCAGGAACACTGAGGCAGAGAGCATGTTCTAAATAAAGTAAAAATTTAAACATTTCATGTATTGGGTCTCATGGCAACATACATATTCTCTCTCTCCCTCTCTCTTTCTCTCTTTCTCTCTTTCTCTCTCTCTCTCTCTCTCTCTCTCTCTCTCTCACACACACACACACACACACACACACGTGCACGCCCACTTTGCTGCCTTAACCTCTCTACCTATTAGTTCTCATTGTTGCCTGCCTTTTGAGATTGCCTTCTTTTAAAGTCTTGAACAGTTTCCTTAAAGAAAAGTATAAGTGACATCAACATATACACTTTTGCCATGCAATTTCTTAAAAGCTCCAAAGCGTATGACATGCGCAGTAGATGCAGTATAAATTAATCATTTAAGGTAACTTTATTATCTTACCAATGAAGCTACTTCAGTGAAACCCCTTTGCTAATGATCTCTCCATATACATGATTCTTGCATTTGAAGAAATTTGTTAAGTAAATGTCTATTCCAGAATTCTTTTTTCCTATATGGAATTGAATGCATTTCAATCTGTTTAAAGATTTCAACTTGCTCTTTTTTAAATTTGATTCTTCTTGAAAAAAGAAGCAACAGATTCCTCTTTGAATGAGTACACAAGCTGTGTGTGTTATACGAACGAGGGAGAAACTATTTTCTAGTTCTTTTTTAGTGTAAGTGGAAAATGCAAGCTAGACCCTAAAAGGTCTGCACAAATGATTAAAGAGAACACAGCTCATCTAAAACCTTCTTTTTCAGTACTATTTGGCCATGAAATTTTTTTTTGTTTTTGAAAATTTTAAACTTGATAATAAATAACAAAGTGTGTCTTGAAAACTTCTCTAATGCGGTTAATGATAATTTTGAGAAACATTTTAATCTCTTAAACTGCTAAAATGTTTACTACTAAACAGTGAAGAAAAAAAAAAACTTTCCGCTTACTAGCCTGAGCTCTAAGAAAACTGAGAAATGAAATCTGGTTTACCTTTGACCTCTACCTCTTGGGGAACACCTGGGTGTGTGCCTTCCACCCCATGGGGCTAGGGGTGGGGGTACTCTGTGGATGGCTGCTCTCCCAGAGGGAAAGAGGCTCTGTGATTCCCCAGGGCTTGGTTGGGTTTGGCATTTAAATGTCTCCTTATTGCTTGTTAATGGTTTTGGCAGAAATCTGGAAGGGAGAAACAGAATTCTCAAGAGAACAGGGGAGAAGACAGCAGGAGGTTTACAGGAGCTGAACTCTGAGCAGCTGCAGCACCCAGAGCCAACACTGGGCTTACTCTGTCCACTGAGGCCTTCTGCTGTCCTTGCCATCCATTCTCCTCTGCACTTCTCTTGCTCTCTTCCTCTGATTATGCTCTCTACTGTCCTGGCCTCTCATGTTCCCTCCCTCCTTTTATCTCTTATGCATGAAGTAGTCACCACTGGCAAGACACACCCATAAGGTGACCTCCAAATATGGAAATTGTCTTCCTTAAAGTGACTGAGGTTATGTAAAACTAAGCATCTTCATTAGTCAAGCATTTGTTGAAGGCCTACTGTATCCCATGCTTGGTACTGAAACATGACCTGGGGACTTTAAGCGCCTATGCATGGTAGGGAAGACATGACACCTTGGGTATAGATTCTTTCAATTCAATAGGATATGGAGAATTTAAAGACTTGAGTCTCTAACAAACAAAGATGGTCAGGTTGACCAGTAGGCAGAAGCTACTCAATGTACTCCACATATAAAGAACTTCAGATAAAAGTAGGGGACCATGAGCTTGTTGGATAGCAGATTGTATAAAAGCTGTTGCAGAAAGTGAAGAGACCTAGCAGACTTCAAAGCAGACTTTACCCTAGCTTTGGAATAGGGGTGAAGGAAGTGGAGTCTCCAGGGGGATACTACAAAGGAAGAACCAGTACGAACCCTGTGAGGACCATGGAGGAAGCGCACATGTCTAAAGGAATGCAGTATACACCCTTCACCCTGAAGTGAATGGTAACCTCCACTTCATTGTTCAGATTCTCCCACTAGGAAATTTTCCTCTCAGGTGCCACAGGGAAGGTGACTTTAGGATACACAGTTCCCGGTCTCAGGCAGTCAAGAGAGAAGGTGTCCAGTGGAGTTGAGAAAAATCTCCTGGGTGCTGTACAGCACAGAGAAAGACCATTATCCCAGATGATAATGAGAGACAGAGGAGATGACCTTCTGTGGATCTTAAAGAATGAGTTCAAGTTCAAGGAAAGGAGAGCCCAGCCAGGCTCAAGGCCAGCTCAAGCAAAGCCTCAGGGATGAGATACAGCAAGCACATGCAAGGAGTGCATTGGTGAGAATGTTCCCTTCCAAGTTTTGTTTTTATCAAAAATTGAAATGACTGCCTTTTGTGTCCTATCAAACTGAGCCCATCTAGAGCCTCCCAGTGCTGTATATGCCCTGTGATCCTGCATAGGATTTAGTGAGCAAATGGCAATACAGCAAATGGTTAGTGTCAGCCCTAGAATCAAATTAGAGTTGTAGCTCCATCACTGAGGAATCATCTAATGCCTCTGAGTCTCCATTTTCTGTGCATAACATGTCAGTGATTATCATAGCTTCTCTTGAGGTTATTAGGAGCAAAAATTGTGTTATTCTGTGGAAAGACTGAAAAATGTTAGCTATTGCATAATATACCTCTCCTGCTAGAGTTTGACTGCTTC